>CM055274.1:14531672-14559004 GCA_029237695.1 Conchocele bisecta | reverse complement strand
TAGTTCTGGCACCAGCATCTAGCATCAGATCAGAACATTGTAAACCCCCCCCCCCCCACCCCCCCCTCTACATGCGTGCAGGTATTTAACAGGTAGTCTATGTCCAGTGCTACTTGGCTTTACTGTCCTTAGGCCGTGTTACTTGCAAGTCACTGAGCAGTCAATCACTGCTTCATCAACATCGTTCTTGTTTTACATTTAGATTATTAAGTGTACCTGGCTTCGCACACTTTTCATACATATTTAATAATACCAACTGGAACCGCCAACGAACGTTCGTCATTTTTAGCGCGCCTTCGGAAGGAATACCCTCGGCGTCGTAGGCGTCCGTCCGTCTGTATGTCATGGAAACGTAGACTGTGATTACACCATATAATGAGACACAGGGCTATATTGAAGAGTATTTACAATGTATATGCACACAAACAATGATGTTTTATTCAATTTAATAGAATATAAAAGTGCTAAAAACAACAAATTTAATAAAAAAAAAAATATAAAAAACATGTAAATTGCCCCTACCCTACCTAAACTTTTTTGAGGCGTTACCCGAAACAACCAATTTTGTGTTAGGCTTTACATCATTTTCAAGCTATCTAACAAGGTTTCGGAGTCAATTTCAAAAACTTTTCGTTTTTCACTCCGCCTCCAGCTCCTCCACCTCTTTTTCCCCCATGTTAAATTCCCATAGGGAAATAAAATTTCGCAATAAAATCAATATTTGATGGAATTTCATCAAATAAAAAAAATTGGGTAGGGTGACGTTTTTATTATTGATGAAAAAATACATACATTTAAGTATTAGCCGAAAGTTAGTCGGCAGCGACACGTGGAACAGACAGTAATGTACATGTATTGGATATGTAACCCTTACTATGCTAGACACGAACATTGTCGTCTGCTGTTGCTTTATAGTTTGTATTCTTTCTCAATAACAACATGGTTTGACAGCACTTTAGGAAATGATTATCAAGTGCTGTCAATGCATGTTTTGATGAGATAAAAATAGAAAATAGAAAATCAACAGCAGACGACAAAATGTAATTCAGCAGTGTACAGCTTAAACGTTATAGGTTATAGATGGTCACATTGAATAAACAATATTACAGCCGATGTGGCTGTGACTGGAGAAATGGGGCTAAAATAATTGTGATTGGTGTAGCCCCTGAGCAAATAGCACACTCCGGTAGCCTGTTAGCAACGTTTGTTCTTCTTAGCAGCATGACGGGTGTTTCATTGATGGAATGCCGAACAGTGAAGACCCTGATCAGCTGCACAGGCTGATCTGGATCTACACTGGTTTCAAAACCCATAAGCCCTATTTCTCCAGCCACCGCCACATATAGCTAGTATAGGGGGGTCAGTGGAGATTGGATTGGCTTCCTCAGGAGTTAGCGAACCTCTGTTTTACTAGTTTAGATCTATCCAGTGCAGACATGTCACACGGATATATGTTACATATTATGGATATGTATATATACTGCAACGATTTAAACACGCAACACGGAGATGTTATTAGACACCTCTATGTGATTATACATGCGTCCGCAGTGTACCACGTGACATTGATGTATCGAATCTTGGTTATTTGGACAGATAATGAATTGCTATTAATCCTCATAATAAAATGTTTGACAAATTATGTAATGGATGAATAAGTAACATGTTTACGTTATTGTTGCATTTTTTTCTATCGTTTCAATATTTACACCAATGGTGAATTTGACAGCCAGAATAATATCATTTTCAAGCCGTCGGTCACAGAAAACGCATCGTGACCATTTTCACATATATACTATATTCACTATCAATTCATCAAATAGTACTCGGCAATAGCAGGCGTCTCAGTCTGAATCTCACACATAATGGACAAATCTGTCAAGTCCAGATCAATCTGCAGTAATTAGAAACCCGGTGAACGAGCTCCTCGAGTGTGTCAACATATCCCCGCTGCACCCGCCCACAGCGACTGTGTTCCCCTTGTTGAGATGCACAGTCGCCGAGGTGGACACCTGTGCATCACCATACCAAACCCGGCCAGCAAAGACCGTTCCAACTGTAATGTTATTCATGTACAAATAACAGCTAATGCGTTCAAAGAAATATATCGTCACGCTGAAGTAATATACGCCAGGGTATCTGCACGTGAAGTTGCCCGTAGTTGTGTTGTAGTCGCTGCTGACGTCATACGTGACGTTTGAGAACCGGATGATGTTCGGCGCGTCTTCTGGTACTGGCTCCGTAGATGCTGCGGTGACGGTGAATGCTGAAACCACTGCAAACCATTATAGAGAATTAGTGTTTGTCCTAGATTCTCCATCAATGAAAGTACCGCATTTTGAAGTATGCACCCGTGACAACATGGTGCGTGTCTTGGTAACTTCCCACAAGAAAGCTTGCCCTCTGGTTTCAAGTATAACGTTGTACTTCAGTTCTGGGCCCGTTTCAATATACTTCGTACGACTAAAATGGTATAAGTTCAATATTATGATAGTCTGTAAATTTCACATTAACCACGTTTTCGTATAAACGATTATTAGATTTACATTTATTGAGCCTAAGTTCAATAAATGTAAATCCATCCATTGAAATTTCCGACGATCCTACATTTTGCACTTACGAACATTTTAGTCGTACGAAGTTTAGTGAAACGGGCCGAGGTGAGCAATTAATGATTAATTTAACATAACAGATATTGGCTATGTTAATGCGGTGTTTTCATGGTGTCGAAACTAAGGCAAACAATAGAGAATACCCGGCCAGGGTATTGTTGCATTAAGTTTATCAGTCCAGATTAGGAAACGGGTATGAATTGCCGTTTCCGAGCCAAGCCTGATAAATGTGATAGAAAAAGGCGTTATCATATACGCGGGGTGATCAAATATTATGCGGACGTTTGCTATATATTGAACACTGTATGTGATACAGAAATTAATATTACAACATCTGGGAAATTAATCGATTTTCAATGATGGTTATATATTTCATGAACTTTACGCGAGTCGTTAGCTCACACTGACAGTTTTCCTATGGGAATTTAACTAACATGGGGGCTAACAATATTTTTGTTATTGTGGGACCGATTTTCAAAATCTAACTTGTTTTATTAGTTACACCATTTCCAAGCTTTACCTTGGGAATTTAACATGGGGGCTAACAAATGTTTTTATTTGTGGACCGATTTTCAAAATATAACTTTTGTTTTCTTAGTTGGGTCTAAAACAAAGTGTTTGTTTCGGGTAACCCGACCCTACCTGACATTTTTATTGATAAAACGCCAACCCTACATTTTTTTAGCCGTGTCCGGGAAAAATATAAAATCTCGCGGTTTCGATCTTCTTCGTGAGACATTTCAGCAAAAAGTCAGTGCGGGGATTTGAAACGAAACAACATCGAAAAGAACAACAACAGAACATGGCATCCGACCGTTTTGTTTTAAAAATAAATAAAGAAGCATGCCGGCACGCATCGGAACGACGCACATTCGATATGTTTTCGAATGATGCCGTGTTCGCAGATCTGCAGGCTCAGTTTGGTGGAGGAGGGGCTTGTACTCTGGAGAATTGCATTGGGTCGAACGACGTTGGGCCGTGGTCGCAGGTCAATCCCGAACTGTACCAATCGAGGATTGTAAATTTAATGGACGAGGTTTATACTTCATACTTATGTTACATTTTGACTATAATACCTACAACTACAGGTGCTGATGTCTTTTGAGGGACCTTGAACATTTCCTTCCTATCCAAGGTCCCTCAAATTACACCATCACCCATTTACCAATTACAGATCTAAATTAATAGTTCTGACACCAGCATCTAGCATCATATCAGAACATTGTAAATCTCCCCCCCCCCCCCCACCCCCCCCCCCGCTACAGGCGTGCAGGTATTTAAACAGGTAGTCTATGTCCAGTTCTACTTGGCTTTACTGTCCTTAGGCCGTGTTACTTGCAAGTCACTGAGCAGTCAATCACTGCTTCATCAACATCGTTCTTGTTTTACATTTAGAGTATTAAGTGTACCTGCCGTAGCACACTTTTCATACATATTTAATAATACCAACTGAAATCGTCAACGAACGTTCGTCATTTTTATCGCGCCTTCGGAAGGAAGGGGTGCTTATGGCATACCCTCGGCGTCGTAGGCGTCCGTCCGTATGTATGTCATGGAAACGTAGTCTGTGATTACACCATATAATGAGACACAGGGCTACTTTGTATATTGAAGAGTATTTACAATGTATATGCACACAAACAGTGATGTTTTATTCAATTTAATAGAATATGAAAGTGCTAAAAACAGCAAATTTATTAAAAAAATAAAATATAAAAAAAATGTAAATTGACCCTACCCTACCTAAACTTTTTTTGAGGCGTTACCCGAAACAACCAATTTTTTGTTAGGCTTTACATCATTTTCAAACTATCTAACAAGGTTTCGGAGTCAATTTCCAAAACTTTTCGTTTTTCACTCCGCCTCCAGCTCCTCCAGCTTTTTTTCCCTTATGTTAAATTCCCATAGGAAAATCTTCTCTTTTTTTCGCAATAAAATCAATATTTGATGGAAGTTCATCAATTAAAAACAATTGGGGAGGGTGACGTTTTTATTACTGATGAAAAAATACATACATTTAAATATTAGCAGAAAGTTAGTCGGCAGCGACACGTGCAACAGACAGTAGTGTACATTTATTGGATATGTAACCCTTACTATGCTAGACACGGACATTATCATCTGCTGTTGGTTTATAGTTTGTATTCTTTCTCAATAACAACATGGTTTGACAGCACTTTAAGAAATGATTATCAAGTGCTGTCAATGCATGTTTTGATGAGATAAAAGTAGAAAATAGAAAATCAACAGCAGACGACAAAATGTAATTCAGCAGTGTACAGCTTAAACGTTATAGGAACATGATGGTCACATTGAGTAAACAATATTGCAGCCGATGTGGCTGTGACTGGAGAAATAGGGCTAAAAGGATTGTGATTAGTGTAGCCCCTGAGCAAATAGCACACTCCGGTAGCCTGTAAGCAACGTTTGTTCTTCTTAGAAGCATGACGGGTGTTTCATTGATGGAATGCCGAACAGTGCAGATCCTGATCAGTCTGTGCGGATGCACAGGCTGATCTGGATCTACACTGGTTGCAAAACCCACAAGCCCTATTTATCCAGCCGCCGCCACATATAGCTAGTATAGGGGGGTCAGTGGAGATGGGATTGGCTTCCTCAGGAGTAAGCGAACCTCTGTTTTACTAGTTTAGATCTATCCAGTGCAGACATGTTAACACGGATATATGTTACACAGTATGGATATGTATATACACTGAAACGATTTAAACACGCAACAAGGAGGTGTTATCAGACACCCCTATGTGATTATCCATGCGTCCGCAGTGTACCACGTGACATTGATGTATCGAATCTTGGTTATTTGGATAGATAATGAATTGCTATTAATCCTCATAATAAAATGTTTGACAAATTATGTAATGGATAAATAAGTAACAATATTTACACAAATGGTGAATTTGACAGCCAGAATAATATCATTTTCAAGCCGTCGGCCACAGAAAACGCACCGTGACAAAAATCCCACATATATACTACATCATAAATCATCAAATAGCACTCGGCAAGAGCACGTGTCTCAATCTGAATCTCACATATAAGGGACAGATATGTCCAGTCCAGATCAATCTGCAGTAATTAGAAACCCGGTGAACGAGCTAATGGAGCGTGTCGACATATACCCGCTGCACCCGCCCACCGCGACTGTGTCCCCCTTGTTGAGATGTACAATCGCCGAGGTGGACGCCTGTGTATGAAGAGCCATCATAATGCTAACAACGATAGTTCCAACTGTAATGTCATTCATGTACAAATAACAGCTAATGTCTTCAGAGAAACCTATCGTCGCGCTGAAGTAATATACGCCAGGGTATCTGCACGTGAAGTTGCCCGTGGTTGTGTCGTAGTCGCTGCTTACGTCATACGTGACGTTTGAGAACCGGAGGATGTTCGGCATGTCTTCCGGTACTAGCTCCGTAGATGCTTCGGTAACGGTGAATGCTGAAACTACTGCAAACCATTGGAGAGAATTAATGTTTGTCCTACATTCTCCACCAATGAAAGTACCGCATTTTGAAGTCTGCAACATGATGCGTGTCTTGGTAACTTCCCGAAGACCCCGGCAATACAGCAGCCAACATGAGCATATAAGTATTGAACATTCTCAAATTTAATATAATAGTTGTTAAAAAAATAGCTATGTAATTTAATATTATAGTTATTTCTTAAATAAACAGCCATGTATACGTAGAAGCACATCACAAATAAATACAGATAATGAATATGTGTTTCCGTTAATCTTTTAAAGATACACGGTTATCGTCCCGGATATTAAGGGTGGTAATTATTAAGAGTGACACTTAGGTTTGATATATAAAGTATAACAATGCCAATTAACACGTCCGGTATTGGTAAATGAATGTTTATTTTGACCGAAAAAATGTCATTTAAGGAATGGACGAAACATAAGCTCCCTATATTACAACCTGTGATGTGGAAGTGCAGATTTAATATGGGGCAAGAATGAGCTATAATGTGAGGAGGATGGTCTAAAAACTATTGTTTTAGAAAATGACTCCGAAACCCGGCAAGATAGCTTGGACATGATGCAACTAAGAAAACAAAAGTGAGATTTTGAAAATCGGTCCACAAAATCAATTTGTGTTTTAAATCTATTTTTCCGGTGATACGAGCAGACGACACGGTGTTCGTTTCCCACCTTACCTGGCCGCGATGCCTTCACTTCTGCTACCGTCTGCTTCAAACCTTCCACTTGTGTTGCTAGCTGTTCGACTGTAGTGGAATACACATCTGGAAGTACGAACATGTCCGAACGTGAAAATATGCCCGCGGATCCGATGTATTCGTGTAGTCATAAGGCGCGCATTTGTCCGAAACGCCGTGATTTTGTGCGTCGCCTCAGGGTGTTCGGTGAATATTCAACACAGATGCAACTATATCGTGTATGGGTTGTGTGTTCATCTAAACGATGTTTAAACATTGTGATATCATATGCTTTAGCGAAATTTGGGAGTGAGTAACAACAACAACAATGGAAATTTGACATCGTGTAACCTACAGTCGGGACTGCGTCCCGTATGAGGAATAGTAATGCCAATTAAAAGTATTGGTAAATGAATGTTTATTTTGCCAGAAAAATGGACGAAACATTCTAAGGAATGGACGAAACAAAAGCTAACAAGATAGCTTGGAAATGAGGCAACTAAGAAAACAAAAGTTAGCTTTTGAAAATCGGTCGTCAAAATCCAAAACTATATTTTTTTTTTAATTTATTCCTAACCCATATATTAAAGTCCCATGGAAAAATAGTGTTTTCGCAACAAAATCATCAACTATTTTTACTTGTTGTTTTTCTTTGCGGTGGGTTGGGGAGAGTGAAAAATCTATGTTTAACCCTCGATTGTAACGAAGCGCAATAATATCAATACAATTTCATCAAATACTTTTTTGGGGGAAGGTGACTTTTGGTTACTGATGAAGAAGTACTTACATTTAACTATTTATTTAGACTTAATGTGTTTGATAGCCAACGTATGTAGGCAACAAAACGTGGACCAATAGTAGATATGAACAGACGGACATGATGGCAACTATATATACCTAAACATTCGTTTCACACCTTACCTGCCTTCACTTCTGCTACAGTCTGCTTCAAACCTTCCACCTGTGTTGCTAGCTGCTCGACTGTAGTGGAACTCCTCTCTGAAAGGTGCGAATACGAGCACCGCTGACGTATTCGCGTGGCCATACGGCGCGAATATGTCCGCAGTGATTTGTGACGTCAGAATAAGGCCCCTTTCACGCATGAGACCTGTAGCTTGATCAGGATCCGCACAGTTCCATATTCACATTACAACCACAGGCATATGCAAACTAATACAAAATGATAAGTCTCACTATATGATCTGCACGGTTCCATACTGATTTTACAACCACAAGTATATACAAAATAATACAAACTGCTAGGACTGACCCGAACATGCGCATCCATCACATAACAAGCGTCAGTCTACAGGAGTGCCATAAGACACATTTCACGCATGAGACACGCGGCTTGTTTGCAGACCGTACCTTACAACCACACACGTATATACAAATGTTCAGTTACACGTATAATATGAATGGGCCGCGCTCTGTGAAAACCAGACTTAATGACAACGTCATGAAAGCCTGAAAATGACGTCGCAAAGTTACGCTTAAATTTACCAACGTCACGTCTGATTTTGACACTTGAAATATTTGCGTCATTGTAATAACGTGTCCCATTTATAGCCGTACGCTTTACTAATTGTGGCTCACAAATAACTTAATGTTGGATAACCGTGGCATAAGTGTACAGTTGCTTTTATAGTGGTTCAGATAGTTGTCTGGTTTGTTTCGGTTTCCTTCAAGGAAACACGTAGTGATTTTGTCAATTATTTTTATACAAATGGGCATATTGCAAGTTATTTTTACAATATATATGGACGACTTGTGCTCTGACATTTGAAACTAAATAACCATACGACCGGTAACACATGACAAAATCAGTATCATTTAATCATAATGCTAATAGTTATCTGTAATTAGTTATATAACAATAATTATTGCAAACAAACGCGAGAACAATTGTAATTGGCGTACATTACGCAAACATTGTATTAGCAAGCCTACCTCACCAAACCCACGGTTACCTATGTAAACAGCGGGTTTGGTGAGGTTGCCGCGCAATAGGTAATGCGGTCAAATAGGTCACGATGCAGTGACTATTTTCAATCAATAACTTATGTTGTAAGCGATTGTAATGTGTATTTTCAATATTTATATTATTAAAATGTATCATATCGGTACCCCTTTAAGTAATATTTGTATATTTTAAATGTAATGATGTTGTCATGAAGCGCATGAATATAAGTATTAATTAATCCAGTTTATATTGAGGCAAATCACACAGCCTAAAAACATAGTGCTGGAGTATAAACCATAGTATCGTATATTATTCATAAGTATATCACTATTAAACATTAATTACAATATGTATGCATATTATTAAAACAGTAGATGCTACCGCTGTTTCGCTGTATGTGATATTTATAACAAAATATTTTTTTTATTCGTCCGCGTACGGATTTCTGTCACACAAAGCGCCATTTTCAGTTCATATTTTGACCTGTGCATATGAACCGGACTAAGTTTAAACAACGCTCGATTCCGTCCAATTCAGATTTCTCTGCAGAATGTTCAGACTAACTACATATTAAGTAATGTTGCTAAATAAGTGTTAACGGCTGGAACATGGTTATCACTAAAAGGAAGAAACCACAGTGGTATTATTGAAAAATAAGATTTACCTGAGACCTCATGGAGGCCGCCATTAATCCAGTGTAAACAATAGACCTTGTGATCCCATTTCCTGAGTAGCCCCCGCTTAGTGAAACGATGTGCTAATCATGTTCCCCAATAATTGGAAACGGTTTGAATTTCTCGGTAAAAACTACGAAAGTCATAAAAAAATAACGATGTATATTTAACATTGGATGCGCTTAAACGGTATTACTCTCTCATCGGGTCGTCAGTTGTCGTCGATAGCGATTTAACGTACTGATCTGGTCTTAATTTATTGTCAACTTTCAACGCCATTTACAGAATATATGGTTAATTTTGGAAATAAATAACGGCAAATTACGATGTCGTCTGCTCTGAAATATCTGTCAACATGCGGACGTAATTTAAGGAAATCGATTATATTTTAAGGCTACATCTGTGACTAATTACGAATTTATGTATGGTCTTTGGCTACACCCGACACATTACACAGATCTAGTTGTAAATACACGTCGCTCTGTGTGGGGAAAAAATCGATAATGCGTAGTTGTGTGTGACGAGGTGTTGATCTCATGACACCACACAGCTGTGACCCTTAGGCAATGTTTTGAAATTGACGTGTCGTTTTGATGTGTGCCGCAACACCTCACTGTCGGAGACAACATGACAATTAACGATATACTCTCGATTATACACAGATCTATTAGACGGCCGGTTATTTAAAATAAAGAGTAGTTCAGTACACCTTCGCCGATATTGTTTTTAGAAAATCAGTAATATTTTCCGTAAATGGTGTTGAAAAGTTGACAAAAATTCTATCACCGTATTTAGTTGTGCCGATATTGTTTTAAAAAATCAGTAATTTTTTTCCGTAAATGGTGTTGAAAATTGACAAAATATATAGCCGCTATTCGTTTAGAAAATCACCAATATTTTCTGTAAATGGTGTTGACACAAAATGCAGCGTTCACGCGGAATTCAAATAAAATACAAAATAATAATTTAATAAATAGACGCCGATGGCTACTGTGTTTGCGGCCAGTGAATTCTGGTCGTGGTAGCCACAGGCGCAGTTCGAACAGTGTTGTGAGCAGATGGAGGACAATAATTATTTCAAATTCATAAAATAATGTTTGCTGTCCGAAAATTAATTAATTGTGACAGCCAAAAAAAAAATATTTTGTGACAGTAAAACATTATATGGTATAGACAGTATAGACAGTACCTCAAACTTAAAAAAACAGTAGCAAACTGTCTGTGTATATATTACTTAAACTTAAAACATCAGTAACAAACTGTCTGTGTATATATTACTTAAAGACAGACACTTTAATTGTTGGTAAGTTTCTATCAATTTATAGGTATTTTTATTAAAATCGTAAAATTATGAAAATATTAAAAAATATTAAAATCACAAAAATAATATATATGGAGAAATTTTTTTTATACCACGTCGAGGTTTGAACCCCGACCCTTTCGGGAATCGGTAATTAAATCATGGAAGTCGGCGACCTTAACCTCACGACTGTTGCGCCATTTATGACAATCACAGTCATACAGAAGTGCTATCAGTATTACGCCACCATTTGAACGTAATAATTATTAAATTATTTGCAACTCTATCTACAACAATACCGTTACAGAGATACGCTATTGAAATAACATGTATTAGTACCCATAACATAGCAAAATAATGTATCATTATATATCACAGGAGATAGCTTAAAACTATATATCCTAATCATAAACAGAACAATCCGCTTGGCTCGTATGAAAATAGTTCGCGTGATATTGATTATCTCCCTTGCCGAAAGTAGTTCAGTGATTTATTAATTCCAAATAAGACGTGTTTGCGTAATGGATGGAAGCGTCTGTATGTTTCTTAATTTGGGTTGAAACGGGAATACTCAAAGAAAACAAACTTATCCGGTCTGGCGACCACCATCAGATATACATGCTTACAAATTTAAGATCGAACTCCGGGTGCATCTGTGCGCTCTCTACTAATTGTGCTAAACGGTCCTGTTCAGATTATGTGGAAGTGCGGATATTGGTCTGCGATGCCCGCAAACGTTACTTTTATTAAAGAAAAGGCAAACAGTTAAATTACTGGGACACGTATTCTGGACAAAATTAGCCACGAATAAAACTGGGCACAGGTCTTGATTCGTTAAATTTACTGCTCGCCTGTTGAATGTTTCGAAAATCAACATAAAAATACAAATGGGAAATTTTCAGAAAAAATTAGCATATCACAGATGTGAAATTATTGAACAGTGCAGTCTCCGTTTTTGTTCCACCGTAGACAACACTTGCAAACTCAACGCGAACGCAACGCGAACGCAACGGTTTGCTGTAGCGTTGTATACGTTGTTTAAACGTATAATACGGTTCGTACACGTGTAATACACATTGTCAAACCGTTTAGTTTTAAAGCGTGTAATACGTTTAGGTTCAAGGCGTATAACACGCTTTGGCGTATACATATGTAGCGAGATGAAAGAGTTGAAACGTGTACAACGCTTTACCTGGAAGCGTGTATCTATATGAAAGCGTTGAAACGTGTACAACGGTTACACGTTTTAACACAAATACCTGTTCGGCCCCGATCTCTTCGAGGCGTCCTTGTTTCGTCCCTTTTAAAATATCGCGAATACATACCCTCAGATCGAGTTCAAAGTACATCGGCGGTCTGATTTAGCACTTCAATTGATCCCTAATCCCTGATGACTAACGAGTCACGCTTTTAACACGACAGATGTACCTTGTCGTTTATCAAAATGTTTGAGAATTGTAGATCACGTGAGCCGGCTCATCAGGATCTGCGGCATTCCTATGTACATTTTATATACACAAAAATGACGCCTAATACAGCGTAATGTAACAGTTCCGATAGACCGTGTCAGTTAATTGGGGTTAAATATTACGAACACAGATAAACACAGTGCATGGTTTCTTTATTTTATTTTAACATCATCAGAAATGGCTAGTCTAGGAACTCTCGTATTATCTTTACGCTGAAGCCAGTCTATTTCAGTCACTAATCCGCTATACACCTGTCCCACGCGTGTGTTAAGATTAATCGATATTTGGAGAAACTGAATACACAGCGAGCTGCACACTGGTTTAACACGGATATGGCCCGCGGATATGTGTCATAAATTACTTGGTGGTCAAAACCGGTAAATTTACAAGGTTTATAGCGAAATAGCAGCCGACTGGCAATTTTTCTCGGACCGATTTTTTAAGACTAGTTTTCAAATCTCAATCGGTCTGAGAGTTCAAAAATCGGTCCAGAACCGGAAAACTGAAAATGTTAGAAGCCCTGCAGTGAGTCTAGAAGTATATATACACACACGAAGAACGATCAGAGCATGCGCATTCTACGCGATACAAGGTTGGCATACCAAAACGTGTAATGCGTTAAAACCCGTGGAAACGTGTTATACGTATAACACGGTTTCATCTGTAGGCTGTGTACATGTAGATGCGTGTAACCGTTCGTCAAAGAAAGCGTTAAATCGTTTAAACGGTTTACCTTAGCGTTGTATACGCTTACAACCGTTGTATACGTTTACAACCGTTGTACACGGATTACACGCTTTTGAAACTCAATACGTTGTTTACAACCGTTGTATACGCTTACAACCGTTGTACACGGATTACACGCTTTTGAAACTCAATGCGTTGAACACGGTTTGTTCGACTTTCGCGCATGCGCAAGAGTGGGGAAACGCAACGCATGGCCGAAAACGTATTACACGTAGACGACACACGATTTGAAACGCAACTAACGGAAACTACACGGATATGCAACGCACAACACTTTGTACACGTATAAACCCGGAACATTTTGACAGAAACAACTGTAGTGCCAAATATACGCGGCTCCTGTCATCTGGTATCATGTTGATCCTGGGCCAACCATGTTTTAGTATTTAGTGTGTTGGTATTGTACCACATGCATATTTACTGCGAACATAATTGTAGCCACCAGGGACGTAGCCTACTGATGTGTATATGTATCTGCTACCACTTACATGTACCGTGTCACGTAATTTTTAGCGATTTTCAAGAATATCACATAGAATCAGCCGTACGATTGCCGTTTGATAACAATGTAAATATTCTTTAAGCTGACCACTTGTAAATATGGTTATATGAATGTATAGCATATATTTTACTAGTATATTTGCAATCATTTACAAATTTAAGAATTCCGACTTTGGAAGATCGTTGTTAATTTACTTACTACATTGTACTGAACACTGGACGTCTGCGGGCTTTTATATTCATAAAAGGGCCGTTCAAGTCGGATGCGTGTAAATAATATAAAGCAAATACACACACATTCCAGATTTGCAGATACAACGCGTCTAAATTCAAACGAGCCGCTTCGAACACATGTCGCAGGGTCAAGTTCGTGGAGCGTCATTCCGACGATATCAATTTTGTGATCGGGTCAAATTTAGTGTGTAAATCACTGACTCACAAAAATATAAAAATACACAGTAATGGATAATTTGGCTTTCCTGTTCTGTTGGCCACTTTCGATTTTAACAACTATACATTCCATTTTCTAAATAAAAACACATGCTATCGCGCGGACATCAGTCACGAAAATAACGAATATATGAAGGAATCTACATGGTACAGTTGATAAACGCGAACATATATAAAATTTGACGAAAGTTTTAAAAAGAAATCAATACCGACAGTAAATGCATAGACAGTGTCGAGACGGGTAGCCTGTACAATAAAAAATTTAAGCGGACACCCCTAACAATATCTTCCTTCGGTGTGTAGGGGGGGTGGGGCAGTGGCCGCGGTAGGAAGCCTAGGGAGTGGGGGTCAGCGCAGCTTTGTCCAATAGACCTACTACCTGCTAGTACGGGATACATGTACATAAGCCCGTCCGTCAGTCATATTGGCTACACAGGAAAACGTTCCTCCCGCTTTCTGAGATGTAAATTTAATTCCGAGAGTCGGGAATGGACAGTCGATTTTTAATTTGTTTAAAAATCTCTGGGGTGTCCGACTACCCTCTAGACACCATTGGGCGCTGAAGTCATTGATATGTGCAGCGGCCAGCCATATGCCTATCCAAATTCTATCAAAATTCTGGTCATTCATTTCTACAGAAAAAAATGCACTTGTTTCAATCACCGATACGATGTGCATATATATTTAATTTACAATTTTAAACACCAGGAATGCCGGTTATTGTTTTGGTCTTCGGTGACAATGCCGGTTATTGTTTTGGCCTTCGGTGACGTAATGTCTACATCAATAAATGACGGCTCAATTAACTGTAAATGACATCAAGTAGATTCTGACCTAAATTCTGAAATAATTACAATGTATCGTTCTGATGACTCATGTATACATGCATAATCTATAATTATATATTTAAAATCGATAGTTGTGCGTTTGGTTTGTTCACTACATGTGCAGATCATAGTTTTATTTTGTTCGATGTTTGATAGTATTCATACTAACACTTGTAGATACATTTAGTGTAACTTATCAGCAAATACAGTTTACAGCAAGCACAGTCAATGAGTCTATGAACACGCATTTCTACTGTAGGCTGTTGAGTTGCATTGTACAAACGTCGCCGTTTCAATAACGTCATTTTCTCGATGACGCTGCGTTTTATTCCGTGGTTGATTCACATGGTTTTACAAAAAGTGAGTTAAACAAAAGCTATTAAACATATTTGCATTTTCTTTTCAGCATATTGTTTTTGAAATGTGTCCGCATCAGAAAATGTAAAAAAGTTAAAATTGAAAATGTTGTCATTAAGGCTGGTTTTCATGAGCGCAGCCCAAATGTTTTCACTTCCAACACCTAACAAACGTCATTCTATGGGAATGTTATAAGACCACTTTCACGCATGAGACGCGTAGCTTGATCCGGATCTGCACTGTTCCATATCAACATCACAAGCACAAATATATACAAAATAATACAAAATGTCATGATTGACCCGAACATGCGCAAGGGATCTGTTCCATCACATAACAAGTGCCAAGGGATCTGTTCCACCACAAGTGCCAATGGATCTGTTCCATCATAAGTGCCAAGGGATCTGTTCCATCACAAGTGCAAAGGGATCTGTTCCATCACAAGTGTCAAGGGATCTGTTCCATCACAAGTGCCAAGGGATCTGTTCCATCACAAGTGTCAAGGGATATGTTCCATCACATAACAAGTGCCAAGGGATCTGTTCCATCACATAACAAGTGCCAAGCTACGGGCGTGTCATAAGGCCCCTTTGACTAATGAGACACGCGGTTTGTTTGCAGACGGCACCTTACAACCACACACGTATATACAAAATGTTCAGTTACACGATAATATAAATGTATTCGGTTCCAACACCTAACAATCTACGGGAGTGTCATAAAACCCATTTCACGCATGATACATAGTTTGATCAGGATCCGCACTGTTCCGTCTGCAGACGACAACCACATGCACGCACACACGTACGCACACACACATGTTCAGTACTTGTCACACTGCCATAAGCCCCTTTCACGCATGAGACATGCAGTTTGATCAGAATATGCACTGTTATATATCCACATTACAATCACAAGTATATTACTATATGTGTAAAATAATACACAATGTTCAAGGTGTATGATCACGTGGTACTAAAAACATCAACAAGTACCGATTCAAAGTACGTATTCTTGTATAGTGTCCTTATTACGTAACGGATTTTGATGAACTATGGCGCATCAAAGGCGTCTTGTTAAGCTGCATTTGGTGGTCTCTGTATTTTCGCCAAAACTTCTGTCGTTTTGGAGAAGAATCGATTTCCGTGTCTCCGACACGGAAATCGATTATTCGCAAAAACGACATAAGTTTGTGCCAAACTCACTAGACCACCAAATGCAGCTCATGAAAACGCGTTTTCTGTGCCATATTTCATCAAAACCGTTGCATATTAAGGAAAATATCAAAGAATACTTACTTTGGAGTGGTGACGTTGTTGTTGTTGTAACCACCTGATCATGCACCTTGATGTTAGTATTCACCGATGTTAACGTTACGGATTCCGACGATTAAATGAAACACTCGAGCGATGAGGTGACGCGTCACGTGAAAATATTACTTAATGATTGGTGACGCATTTCACGCATGAGACAGGTATACTCAACAAAACTAGAAACGTCCCTGTTTTATAGCCGGTGTAGCTCTGTCTATGTATGTACCACATGTTCAAAGTACATGTATTTGAAACCGTGGCGATGTTCAGAATACGATCGTGTAGAGTTTAGCCGATACACACGGTTTCCATAGCGGCCAGTGACCGGAACGTTGATTTCCACTTTTTGCACGTGCACGCTATACTTTTCATCGATAAGGTGATTCAGTTCATGTCGTACCATTCATGCGATAGGGGCTATTCGGAAAATTAAAAAACTTTTTTAATTTTTCACTGTTTTCGATATGCCACGGCTTTCCGAAAACGAGCGAAATCAGGCAATTGGGATGCTTGCGGGTGGGATGGCCGCCAGGGCGGTCGCGCCTCGGTTTGGTTGCTGTCGGAAGACGATTGATCGTCTTGCAGCCCGGTACCAGCAGACTGGGGCTGTTCACGACCGGCAGCGACCTGGTAGGCCTCGTGTAACGACGGCTAGAGCCGATCGTTACATTACGTTGACGCACCTACATCAACGTCGATTGGCAGCCACAGACACTGCTAGGCGATACGGTGTCTCAGGGCAGACCATTCGCAACCGGTTACGTCGTAACGCCCAACCAATCCGGGCACGCCGCCCGTACACTGGTCAGATAATGACCCAACGTCACCGTGCTGCCAGACTGTTATGGGCGTGACGTCATCTGAACTGGAGAAGGGCTGACTGGAACCGAGTTTTGTTCACCGATGAATCTCGGTTCACAGTTAGTCATGCTGACGGAAGATTACGGGTATACAGGCGTAAAAATGAAAGATTCACCGATTGTTGCATTGTTGAGAAGAACAGGTTTGGGGAGGGAGCGTAATGGTCTGGGGTGGGATCATGGGAAACCGGAAGACAGATTTGGTTGTTGTACAGGGCAACATCAATGCACAACGTTGCAGATGTGCTAAATGCACATGCCTTACCATTTATCCGTCAGCATGGTCCTGGTGTGACATTGATGCACGACAATGCCCGCCCTCACGTAGCCAGGGTCACCACTCAATACTTACAGCAAAACAACGTCGACGTCATGCCATGGCCCGCGGTCTCCCCTGATCTCAATCCCATTGAGCACATATGGGATGACCTGGGCTGCAAAGCACGAGCTAACCATCAGATTGACAATGTTCGCGATCTTACACGGGCGTTACAACGGGAATGGAGGAATTTGCCCAACGCACTGGTATTGCGTTACGTCACGTCGATGCGGCGTAGGATCATTGCATGCATCCATGCAAATGGTGGCCACACTCGGTACTAACGAAATTTACTGAATTTGCCACATTACTTATTGAAATTCCATCTCTAAACATTAAGTAACACATTTCTGAGTTTTTGTGATTTTTGATTTTGACCCCTACAGCCCTTGGCCGGTTATCTCTCGAATATTTAACAAGATATCCAAATGCAATTTATTGGCTTTGATACAGAAATGAATGAACTTGTTTTTCCATTTTGATTTTTAAAAGTAACCCTTTTGGTTTTTGATGAATCTTTCCTTAAACATGGAGGGACGTTTCTAGTTTTGCTCAGTATAGTTTGATCAGGATCCGTACAACACTCAACGGGGGTGGCCAGTTGTATCAGCCTGACACTCTGACCAGTGGTGCGAATTGTGGTTATGTCGTATTGACAGGATATCAAATATGTATGTGACTGCAGAAATGGGGCATATGGCAGTTGTGAACGGTGTAGCTCCTGATCAAATATCACACTTCTGGAGCCTGATAACGATATATATTCCTTACCAGAAGCGTTACGGATGTTTCATTGATGGAATATCGAGCAGTACAGATATCTTGATCAGAATGTGCGGATGCACTGGCTGATATGCTCTAAACTGGTCGCAAAACCCATCAGCCCAATTTCTCCAGTCACCAGCCACAAATATGTTTCACGACACGTATGTGGCACATAGGCACTGCGTTGACCGGATAACTCAAGTTTACCAGGCTCGATTCGGCAAAGGCAGAAATTCATCGGCAAGCCTCGGAATTCTAGCGCGTTTCATAGCCTTGCCTGATAAACCTGATAAAAAAATACATTATCATGGTATTCTCAATATTAAGGAGGCCGTGTGTCGGCCATGACCACTCACCTTGTCCGGAATTTCCACTAGTCGATGCGATGACCACTGCAATGCCCACAAGACTTAAGGAGATTGACCCCAATAGAACCAATTCCGCTATTCTCCTCGGCGACACTTTCGTTTTACACTGGTTCCTGCATTGTACTTTTCGTAGACGTGTTCATCTTTATGTTGTTCTTGCCCATCAGGTACCTCATATACATTCGCAGTCGACATGGTTATAAAATAATGAATTAAAAGTGTCGTCTGCTGTATTGTTTTTCCAAAATCCACGGGCATCCACAATTATACCACATAACGATGAATTAAGATATGTCTGCAGTTTTTGTTTAAGATTTATTTTCTATAACGAATCCGTGTGTTAATTTAACACTTATTGTGCTGAATTATACTTTCCGCCTGCTATCCTTTTGTATTCAATTTCCATGAAGCCGTTTTGACAGCTCATGCGTATCGAATCGTCTTACGCCACGTGGATATTGACTTCCGCATTTCTGTATACTATTCATCATATATTGTAAAGAAATGTAGATTTCGTGTTGGGCACACGGTCTTACTGATCAAGTACTTCCTAGTTTAGATGTACATGTGTGCCACGTAATCTGAGAAAGCCGGGCACAATTCATTCCTGATCAGAGTAGACCCTATCTAGCATATGTAAAGCAATGTACAGACATGATACCCTGTCTTGTTGGATGAATACAGTAACTAGATGGCGACTATTTATGGAACGCCACATCTACATAAACTCAAATAAGTAATGCTAGCTGTAAACAATTAGAGCTAAAATTAAATCATTTGAAGAGCGCTCCAAATCATTTGGAGATAGCTCTCAATATTTATAAAATTAGAGCTAGCAATAATTATTTGAGTTTATGTAGATTTGGCGTTCCATAACCATTGAATGACCTTATCATCCCGAGGGGATGTGCTCACTGGTTCGTGCCTCCATTGATCCCGATCGTTTTTATCGTGGTTCATTGCGACTATTGCGCCGTCAAGATATTTTCATTTTTGTAGCTGTATAGCTATTGTGTAGCTGTGAACAGGTATTGTTATTGTTACTGTATACAATAATTCCGTGTCCCTGATAAATTTGAAACTTGGTATTTGGCACAGGCGATCATGCATGTCGATAGGTAATCCGAATTATCTGTCTGTAACACTGGGCGACATACAGCCAGAACGCAAACGCATCAACTTTCTGTCAATTCTTCATGCGCCCGCTGGCGCAGGCAATTATGCAATTAAAAATCAAATCATTCAAATATCACAATTTCCTTCATACTACATGTTAGTGAGATATTTATCTCTTCAAATCAACACTTACCAGGAACGTCTAAACGTATTTATCAGGTAACCTGCCCTGTATTGACCGAATACGTACTGACTGATAACATATTGTTATATCAGGCATTGACCTGATATCAACATCCGGGTTACAACAAAGTGAAAACTGACGTTCCATTGGTCGGTTGACGTCACGTGACGTTACCGAATGACGTCAGTGTAAGGACGCAACGTAAACAAGTCCTCGTTCTGTCCATAGATAACGACGTCATATGTGGTCATTTTCGAGCATAAAAAGTTACCTGATAAACAGAATACCAGGCTAGTGTCTTTTGATATCAAGTTTATCAGGCTCGGCTCGGAATCGGTAGGAATTCCTCGACAAGCCTCGGAATTCCTACGCGTTTCCTAGCCTTGCCTGATAAACTTGATATCAAAAGACACTAGCCTGGTAGAATGTATGTAATCGCTTCTTTTTCCAACCGTGACGATGGTAATATTCACACATGGTGTGGGATCACGTTTCTAAACGGCGTGACGTCATGTTTTTAGATGTGTTTACAGTATATTTCCTTTAATATATTTTGAGTTTCTAATATGGAATGACATATTTTTATGAAATATACAATTTCACATCGACGTGAAGCATGATCCATGACGGTGACGGAGGTCCCCAGGGTGTCCGATTTGGAGATGTTCCACTGTAAATCAGACATGTGAGCACTTCCATGACACATTCTAGTGTTTTGCAATCATGGAAAGTCATTGTAATCAGAGATACATAACAGCGAAACACGTCTGCGGTAAATATCTATATTGTACCAGTGATTTTTTTTTTTTTCGAAAATTGTAATTTTTTATCGCCAATTGTTTATTTGTATCGCCAATTGCGAAAGTGGCGATCGCCAGCGGAATCCCTGTTGTACTGAGTGTCCGGTTTAGAGGGGTTCCACTGTATAAGACCCTGTCACATATGTGGATGTGACTGGAGAAATGGGGCTTATGAGCTTTGCGACCAGCGTAGATCCAGACCAAACTGCACAGTATGATAAGGATCTGCACTGGTCGGCATTCCACCAATGGAACACCTATCATGCTTCGAACAATGAATATAGATCGTTAGGCTAAAACTATACAGGACTGTGATATTTGATCAGTAGCCTATTTCATCAACATTGCAAAGTATACTTTAGTAGCAAAGTATACTTTGAGGGAGAAATTTTCAATTTTATGATAAATTTATTAATTTTTATTATACTGAATTTATTACATTATCACAATGTAATAAATATACAATGTAATAAATTCAGTATAATAAGTCTGCATACTTTTAATCATGAAATATATGCATTTGTTAGTTCTATATGAAATAATGCATTTCAGGAAAAATATATGATTACTCCCTCAATGTATACTTTGCTAGTAAAGTATACGTTGCAATGTTGATGAAATGGGCCGCCTACATGAGTACACTGGTCAGAAATCCTATAAGCCCCATTTCTCCGTCATAGCCACATATGAGACACGCCATGCGAGTTAGTACCTTCTGACAACTGCGTAATTTCATGAAATACGTTTACAAAAATGACCATATTTTCCATAAATGGCGAAAAAAAAGTTGACAGAATTTTCAGAGTACTCGCGGAATTGAAGTTGTGGTACGGATAATGTTATCATAAACGTAGTTGCGGTCAGTAGCTCTGCAAAATTCCCGTACCATCCGTAACATAAGCACTTTAATCATTAATTATGACTTATTTTTAATATCTTTCAACTGAAAACAAATGTTTGTGACTTTGTATTAAGAAACTAACACAACCAAATTAATCAGACTATAATAATTTTATCTTTGTATTAGACGTGTCGTTGATAGAAACGAATATCGATTATACACAGCTGTCGATACTGTATCGATACTTATTTTGAACTATCGGTACCACACATGTGGTGGTATGGTAATGCGTTGTACTTCAACAGTGTAAAGTTAGTTCAATGTTCCATTATTTTGTTTGAAAAATATTTAAGCATGGTTGTACGAAATGGTAGTTGCGAACAGTAACTCTTGCAGTCTACTCACGCACCGTCCGTAGCCAGAGTTACGATTCCACTCACAGGCCTTCTCTGCAGATCTGGGGCCCGTTTCACTAAACTTCGTACGACTAAAATCTTCTAAAGTGCAAATTTAGGATCGTCTGGAAATTTCAATTGATGAATTTACATTTATTAAGCATAGGCTGCATATGCAGCCTATGCTTAATAAATGTAAATCCAATCATTGTTTACAAGAAAATGTTGTTAATGTGAGATTCACAGACTATTATAAGTTTGCACTTACGAACATTTTAGTCGTAATAAGTTTAGTGAAACGGCCCCCAGATTCGAACTTTAGCAGTTAGTCGGCAGGGACACGTGGAACAGACAGTAGTGTACATGTATTGGATATGTAACCCTTACTATGCTAGACACGAACATTGTCGTCTGCTGTTGCTTTATATTTTGTATTCTTTCTCAATAACAACATGGTTTGACAGCACTTTAGGAAATGATCATCAAGCGCTGTGAAAGCATTTTTTGATGTGATAAAAATAGAAAATAGAAAATCAACAGCAGACGACACAATGTAATTCAGCAGTGTACAGCTTAAACGTTATAGGAACATGATGGTCACATTGAGTAAACAATAGTGCAGCCGATAAACATGCATATGTGGCTGTGAGATATAATACAGATATAATACACTATATGTTTTATTCTCTGATATAATAGGGCCATCTGAGGAATGCATGTATGAAATAGCAAAGTGCTCCATGAAAGGAAACAAAGTTATAAGACATTTACCCCTACGAAAAGTTTGTGGACGCCGACGACGCTGGGGGTATGCCATAAGCTCTTCCGCACTTCGTGCAGGCGAGCTAAAAACAGGTTGTTGAAAATATTCATCCGAATCTCCACAAAAAGTAGTCCTTCGAGCTGGTTCACATGAACGAAACTATAACACAGGCTGTAAACATCCTATGTAAAAAGAAACAAATGGACATAACTCCAAAAGAGAAAATCTTTGACACGATATCTATGAATGTGTGAAGCTATCTTTTAAATATTCCATACGATATTCAACTTATGCTCTGGACAAGAAATAAAAAAAAGAAAAGAAAAAAGAGCAATAACTAAAAACATAACGATGAAATTATCCAAATTAGCGATGCTAGAATAGTCATTCTTGCGTACGACACAGCTTTGACTCAATATATTGTATGCGTGTGTGAAGTTTTATTTAAATATTGCACACGCTATTCAACTTAACCCTTACACCGCTATCTTAACTTTTTGTCGTCTGTTGTTTATTTTCCAGTTTTATCACCATGCTTTAACAGCACCTTAGAATAATTTACAACATCATGCAAAGTTTTTACTGAGAAATAAGGCAAGATATACAAGTAACAGCAAACGACAATTGTTGTGCGTAGCGGTCTAAGGGTTAAGATGGTCCTGACAAGAAAATGTCTCCAGACGTGACTGCTTGACCAAGTCAAATTCATAATACTTACACTGTCCTTAAATTCATAATACTTACACTGTCCTTAAATTCATAATACTTACACTGTCCTTAACTTCATAATACTTACACTGTCCTTAAATTCATAATACTTACACTGTCCTTAAATTCATAATGGAAACGCCCATTCAACGTATTGTGTTTATCTCCCAGATCATTACATGAGCCCCACGTGACGTCGCATCCGTGTTCTATGAACACATTTTCAAGTTCACTATTATTGTTATAAAGCTGACAGATAATCCTTGCCTTATGTTATCTTGCATGCAAATAGTCTAAGTAATTACTTACTACAAATTTGGCTGCAACTAAGATTCAGGCGCGGATACGGAAATTTTTAAATGCCATATCGCCGCAGATGCGATTTCCTCACACCTAGACCACGAATTCACACTTTAAAATGTCGCTTTTTTTTGCCGGGAGCAGGGGGGGGGGGTCCTAGCTTGACATTGTCTCATATATATATGGGCCGCGCCATACGAAAACCGGGCTTAATGACAACGTCATGAAAAGCGGTAAACAACGTCGGAAAAACGACGTTTCAAATTGTCTAGCGTCGCCGTAAAAGTTCACAGTTTGCCCTCCCATTTACGTTTACTGGTGTCAGTTAACATTAAGTGTGAACAGAAAAAGGAAAATGATAACTTACTGAAACTTTCACTAATATGAGACGCGATACCTTGTACCTCGGTACTCATATTATGACGTCATGACTTGACGTCACATACTTGTGACGTCATTGAACGTGAATACATGTTTGACGTTATGGCCATGGTGTCGTGACACAATATTATAGCAAGGATACTTGCACGAGTTCCTCGCAGCATCAATGACTTAGAAATGCTTCAGGCGCTGTACATTGTCGCCTAACTGTCGTTCTTTGACATTTTTACTCTTTTTCGTCGGTTGTCCTTATGAATTCAAAATGGTGAACGCATAATTTAACTGGCTACATATCAGCGAAGTCTTCGCTTACACTGCACTTTGATTCCTAAATAATCTTAAATATGAACAACCTAGTGTATGCCAACAATATTACCATCTATTATCTTGGTAAATTGAGAGTTTTGAACAATTATATCCAGTACTTAGCGAATGATATGCCATTTAATGCCGCTCATTTTATCATAAATGGAGGTAGACACGTAGCTATATAATGACATAAATATCCGGGGTTTGTATTGAATTTAAAATAAATGCATCAACATATTAATTGGAAATGTAAACTTGCTTTTGTTGTCGAAAGTGCTTGTGTAGTATCAAATCATCAGTTTATCACTTGACTGCATAATACTGTAGATCAGGTGATGGTAATGCGATCTTCAAGAAAGACACAGTGCGACAATTATAAGGTATCACGCTACCAAATCTTCCCGGTATCGTGTTTTGTCACAAAGTTAATGTTATAAGCGACTTACTGCCTACCTTAAAATATGTCGTCGCATACGAAATGTTAAATGATGTCGCTATTATTCCCCAAAATTATTCCAGACAGCAGCAAACAAGAGGGAAACGTCTCACTCTGCCTTATTTGAAAATTATTCATACGAAATTACGTTACTTGGGCCGCAATCCAAAACATGACGTTACATTAACAATTGCAACACGAGCCATACACATTATTTTCATACTTTGTCTTGGCCTAATGGGAGACACTTGGCCAGGCTACGAGATATCCACATTTGATTGACATGCGATCAAAGGTGACAAATATATAGGACTTGTCCGGATCAACACCCCTTGTATACGCCGTTGATAAAAACGTCGTAATTTCGACGTCATTGATCTAAAACGTCATATACGTTTTTTACCACGCGTCATAAAACTACTTCTAAACCAAAATGAAACATAATTGGGATACATTGATAATTTTGGCGGCATATGGCTTTTAAAAGATGTATAATTCAGAATACGCGAAAAAGTAAAAACTGAAAATGTTGTTATTAAGCCCGGTTTTCGCACAGCGCGGCTCATATATGTTTGGCGTTCGTAGTTGTGCAAAAAGTACACACAAGATATTGTTGACTTTGCCCAAGGTTACGTGTCGTTTGTCAATTATTCACTATATAATAGTATAAAATGATACATACACTACTTAAAATCAACCTACATGGCAGGCCTATTCGTTTACTACTCCATTACTCTGAAAGTTCTTATTGACGTTGAAGTCGCCCGTTAATGTCAACGTCGTAATTGCGACGTCATTGAGCTAAAACGTCGTTTGCGCTTCTACTACGTGTTACAAAAATACATGTAAAAATAATTGAGATACATTGATATTTGTTGTGGTATATGACTTTTAAAAGATGCGCTATTCAGAATATGCAAAAAAAGTGAACAATTAAATTGTTGTCATTAAGACCGGTTTTCGCATGACGCGGCCCATATATATGAACAGTATAATTGACGATACAGACACACAATTTCGTGCAATTATTGGAGGGGCCAAAACATAATCTGCCCCCCACCCCCATTCTCAATATTGGGGGGCTGCCCCCCCCCCCCACCACCCCTGACCCCCTGCTTCTAAGCCTATGCAGTCGCCGAGGTGGACGCCTGTGTATCACGAGCCATCATAATGCTAACAACGACCGTTCCAACTGTAATGTCATTCATGTACAAATAACAACTAATTAAATGCGGTCAAAGAAATCTATCGTCATGCTGAATTACGGTAATATACGCCAGGGTATCTGCACATAAAGTTGCCCGTGGTTGTGTCGTAGTCGCTGCTGACGTCATACGTGACGTTTGAGAACCGGAGGATGTTCGGCATGTCTTCCGGTACTGGCTCCGTAGATGCTTCGGTGACGGTGAATGCTGAAACCACTGCAAACCATTGGAGAGAATTATTGTTTGTCCTAGATTCTCCACCGATGAAAGTACCGCATTTTGAAGTCTGCACCCGTGGCTGTGTTAAGTTAGCACTGCAATCGCAGATCGACAATCAACATTCAAATCGAATGTCGTGTTGAAAGTAGAGCTGAAAGTTAACGCGTGTAGACAACTTGAATGAACAACTGGCTAGTTCAAATGCACAGCTGGCTCTGCAATCGACATTCAAATATGTATTTACAGTACAATGCGAATGCACAGCTGACTAGTGTCAATGCACTGCTGGCTCTGCAATCGACATTCAAAGACGTATTTTCCGGTGAATTTGATTGTAGAGCTGGGTACTTCGAATGTACAGCTGGCTCTGCAATCGACATTCAAAATCGCATTTTATGTTGAATATGAATGTAGTGCTGGATAGTTCCTATCTACAGCTGGCTCTGCAATCGACATTCAAACATATATTGTCAGGTGAATCTGAATGTACAGCTGGCTACTTCAAATGTACAGCTGGCTGTGCAATCGACATTTAAACTCGTATTTCCTGTTCAATCTGAATGAAGATCTGGCTACTTCGAATGTACAGCTGGCTCTGCAATCGACATTCAAACTCGCATTTTCTGTTCAATGTAAATGTAGAGCTGGGTACTTCCAATGTACAGCTGGATCTGCAATCGACATTCAAACTCGAATGTTCTGTTCAATGTGAATGTAGAGCTAGGAACTTCCAATGTACAGCTGGCTCTTCAATCGACATTCAAACATGTATTTTGTCAGTGATTCTGAATGTAGAGCTGGGTACTTCCAATGTACAGCTGGCTCTGCAATCGACATTCAAACTCGCATTTTCTGTTCGATCTGGAATGTAGAGCTAGGTACTCGAATGTACAGTTGGCTGTGCAATCGTACATTCAAACTCGAATGTTCTGTTCAATGTGAATGTAGAGCTGGGTAGTTCCTATGTA
>CM055274.1:14417451-14531172 GCA_029237695.1 Conchocele bisecta | reverse complement strand
AGTTCCTATGTACAGCTGATTCCTGCAATCGACATTCAAACATGTATTTTCGAGTGAATCTGAATGTAGATCTGGGTACATCCAATGTACAGATGACTCTTCAATCGACATTCAAACACGTATTTTCGAGTGATTCTGAATGTGGAGCTGGGTACTTCCTATGTACAGCTAGCTCTGCAATCGACATTCAAACCCGAATGTTCTGTTCAATGTGAATGTAGAGCAGGGTACTTCCAATGTACAGCTGGCTCTGCAATCGACATTCAAACTTGCATTTTCTGTTCAATCTGAATGTAGAGCTGGGTACTTCGAATGTACAGCTGGCTGTGCAATCAACATTCAAAGATGTATTTTCGGGTGAATCTGAATGTACAGCTAGGTAATTCCAATGTACAGCTGGCTCTGTAATCGACATGCAAACTCGCATTTTCTGGTCAATGTGGAGGTAGAGCTGGCTACTTCCAATGTACAACTGACTCTGCAATCGACATTCGAGCTCGTATTTTATGTTGACTATGAATGTAGTGCTAGACAGTTCCTATGTACAGCTGGCTCTGCAATCTACAATCAAACATGCATTTTCCACTGAATCTTAATGCAGAGCTGGGTACTTCGAATGCACAGCTGGCTGTGCAATCGACATTCAAACTCGTATTTTCTGTTCAATCTCAATGTAGAGCTGGGTAGTTCCTATGTACAGCTGGCTCTGCAATCGACATTCAAACATGTATTTTCGAGTGAATCTGAATGTAGATCTGGGTACATCCAATGTACAGCTGGCTCTTCAATCGACATTCTACATTCAGAGTCACTCGGAAATGTTTGAATGTCGATTGCGGAGCCAGCTGTACATTGGTATTACCTAGCTGTATATTCAGATTCTCGCAAAAATACATCTTTGAATGTCGATTGAACAGCCAGCTGTACAGTCGAAGTACCGAGCTCTACATTCAGATCGAACAGAAAATCCCTCGAAAATACATGTTTGAATGTCGATTGAAGAGCCAGCTGTACATTTGATGTACCCAGATCTACATTCAGATATTTACTCGAAAATACATGTTTGAATGTCTATGGCAGAGCCAACTGTACATTGGAAGTATCCAGCTCTGCATTCACATTGACGAGAACATTCGAGTCTGAATGTCGATTGGAGAGCCAGCTGCGCATTGAAAATACCCAGCTCTACATTCAGAATGAACGGAAAATACATGTATGAATGTCGATTGCAGAGCCAGCTGTACATTGGAAATACCCAGCTCTACATTCAGAATAAACCGACAGTACGAGTTTGAATGGCGATTGCAGAGCCAGCTGTACATTGGGAATGCCCAGCTCAACATTCAGATTGATCGGAAAATACAAGTTTGAATGTCGATTGCGGAGCCAGCTGTACATTGGAAGAACCCAGCTCTACATTCAGATTGAACGGACAATACATGTTTGAATGTCGATTGCAGAGCCAGCTGTACATTGGAAATACCCAACTCTATATTCACATTGAACAGAACATTCGAGTCTGAATGGCGATTGCAGAGCCAGCTGCGCATTGGAAATACCCAGCTCTTCATTCAGAATCAAAGGAAAATTCATGTTTGAATGTCGATTGCAGAGCCAGTTGTACATTGGAAGAACCCAGTTCTACATTCAGAATCAACGGATAATTCATGTTTGAATGTCGATTGCAGAGCCAGCTGTACATTGGGAATACCCAGCTCTACATTCAGATTGATTGGAAAATACAAGTTTGAATGTCGATTGCGGAGCTAGCTGTACATTGGAAGTACCCAGCTCTACATTCAGATTGAACTGACAATACATGTTTGAATGTTGATTGCAAAGCCATCTGTACATTGGAAATACCCCGCTCTACATTCAGATTCAACCGAAAATACATGTTTGAATGTCGATTGCAGAGCCAGCTGTACATTGGAAATACCCAACTCTACTTTCAGAATAAACCGACATTACAAGTTTGAATGGCGATTGCAGAGCCAGCTGTACATTGGTAATACCCACACTACATTCAGATTGTTTTGGAAAATAAAAGTTTGAATGTCGATTGCAGAGCCAGCTGTACATTGGAATTACTTTTCAGCTCCTACATTCAGATTGAAACGGACAATACATGTTTTGCATGTCGTTGCAGAGCCAGCCTGTACATTGAAGACCCAACTTTACATTCAGAATCAACAGAAAATACGTGTTTGAATGTCGATTGCAGAGCCAGCTGTACATTGGAAGTACCCAGCTCTACATTCAGATTGAACGGACAATACATGTTTGAATGTCGATTGCAGAGCCAGCTGTACATTGGAAATACCCAACTCTACATTCACATTGAACAGAACATTCGAGTCTGAATGGCGATTGCAGAGCCAGCTGCGCATTGGAAATACCCAGCTCTACATTCAGAATCAAAGGAAAATTCATGTTTGAATGTCGATTGCAGAGCCAACTGTACATTGGAAGAATCCAGTTCTACATTCAGAATCAACGGATAATTCATGTTTGAATGTCGATTGCAGAGCCAGCTGTACATTGGAAGTACCCAGCTCTACATTCAGATTCAACCGAAAATACATGTTTGAATGTCGATTGCAGAGCCAGCTGTACATTCGAAATACCCAGCTCTACTTTCAGAATAAACCGACATTACGAGTTTGAATGGCGATTGCAGAGCCAGCTGTACATTTGGGAATACCCAGCTCTACATTCAGATTGATCGGAAAATACAAGTATGAATGTCGATTGCGGAGCTAGCTGTACATTGGAAGTACCCAGCTCTACATTCAGATTGAACTGACAATACATGTTTGAATGTCGATTGCAGAGCCAGCTGTACATTTGAAATACCCCGCTCTACATTCAGATTCAACCGAAAATACATGTTTGAATGTCGATTGCAGAGCCAGCTGTACATTGGAAATACCCAACTCTACTTTCAGAATAAACCGACATTACAAGTTTGAATGGCGATTGCAGAGCCAGCTGTACATTGGGAATACCCAGCTCTACATTCAGATTGTTTGGAAAATAAAAGTTTGAATGTCGATTGCAGAGCCAGCTGTACATTAGAAGTACCCAGCTCTACATTCAGATTGAACGGACAATACATGTTTGCATGTCGATTGCAGAGCCAGCTGTACATTGGAAGTACCCAACTTTACATTCAGAATCAACAGAAAATACGTGTTTGAATGTCGATTGCAGAGTCAGCTGTACATTGGAAGTACCCAGCTCTACATTCAGATTGAACGGACAATACATGTTTGAATGTCGATTACAGAACCTGCTATACATTGGAAGTACCCAGCTCTACATTCACATTGAACAGAACATTCGAGTCTGAATGTTGATTGCAGAGCCAGCTGCGCATTGGAAATACCCTGCTCTACATTCAGAATCAATAGAAAATACATATTTGAATGTCGATTTCAGAGCCAGCTGCGCATTGGAAATACCCTGCTCTACATTCAGAATCAATAGAAAATACATATTTGAATGTCGATTTCAGAGCAAGCTGTACATTGGAAATACCCAGCTCTACATTCAGAATAAACCGACAGTACGAGTTTGAATGGCGATTGCAGAGCCAGCTGTACATTGGGAATACCCAGCTCTATATTCAGATTGATCGGAAAATACAAGTTTGAATGTCGATTGCGGAGCCAGCTGTACATTGGAAGTACTCAGCTCTACATGCAGATTGAACGGACAATACATGTTTGAATGTCGATTGCAGAGCCAGCTGTACATTGGAAGTACCCAGCTCTACATTCAGATTCAACCGACAGTATGAGTTTGAATGGCGATTGCAGAGCCAGCTGTACATTGGGAATACCCAGCTCTACATTCAGATTGATCGGAAAATACAAGTTTGAATGTCGATTGCGGAGCCAGCTGTACATTGGAAGTACCCATCTCTACATTCAGATTGAAATGAAACTCCCTGGACCACCAAATGTAGCTCATGAAGACGCGTTCGCTGCGCCATATTTCATCAAAATCCGTTGCATATTAAGGAAAATATCAAATAGTATATACTTTGGAGAGGGCGACGTTGTTGTTGTTGTAACCACGTGATCATGCACCTTGTATTTACAGGCTCTCGATATCCAATAGATTACGGCGTCAGTGATTCGCTGTCTGCGACTTCCTGTTTATGCGTTGTTAATAGCTGGCGATGAGACACTTATGACTTTTATTGGCCGATATGTCCATTACGGACTCGTGTAATTGTTTCCACTGGCGCATGATGTGACCGGTGAGAATAATGTATACCAGTCTGCGATCTACTATCTGTTCCACGTATTGCGGCCGACGAACTGTTGGCTATTACTCACATTAAATGTAATAATAAATATTTAAATGTAAGTACTTTTTCATCAATTGACAAAAAGTCACCCTCCCCATTTGTTTGTATTTTATGTTATTGGAATTTAACGGGAGTATATTTCACGAGTTACGGTTCGCAACTATCTGCGATCGAGAGTTTGGATGGAACTGGTGAATTGATTCCAGGTGTGTCAACTCTTTCCGATGCCGTACCCAATGGACCAGTCTTAGAGATCAGTTTCTGAGCTTGGAAAGCCACGGATAAGTTTCCTTGGAACAAATCGCGGGTCATACGTCATACGTGATGTTTTAATTGGCGGAAATCTTCAGTTTCGTTTGGTTTGCACGATTTCGACTCAGTACAGATTATTTGGCTTTGAATCTGACGAAGAGTGGTGTCGGATCGCTTCTATTTTTATTATTTACGTGAAAAAAACGGAGTATCTTACACGAGGCCTTGTATTTTATCCCTACGCTGTTGACGGAAATTGCCGTCTGCTGTTTTTCATTTTTGCTTTAATTCTTAACAAAAAAAATGGTTTTGACAGCACATGAAAATCGTCTCCACTGGAGACGATTCGTATGTGCTGTCAAAACCATTTTTTTGTCGAGAAATATTGAAAATAAAACATTTCCAGCAGACGACAACATTTAATTCAGCGTAATAAGGGTTAAGGAATTATGCTACATTGGAGTTGCTACGGGTCATGTGACATTACAGCCTGGTATATCGAGCGTGTCCTACCAAGTACATACTAATATATTACCACGCACTTCTCACGGTAAACTCTTAAAAGCTAGTTTGCATTATCGTCATGGTAATATCGTACTATCGTTATCGTAGCATCGTGATATCGTATTATCGTGATCATAGACTCGTAATATCGTCATCGTAGTATCGTACTATCGTAATCATAGTATAGTGTTATCGTAGTATCGACCCGACAGCGATAGTACGATGGCCTTAAAACACCGTAAAACTGTAAGAGTGGCTGGTCCAACAACCCAAATCTCCATTTTGTATCAAGGCGCGTGAATACTCACAAATTATCCATAAATGTCAATTTGTCCTTCTTGTCTCACTCTGGAAGACTAAAGTGCTTCAATAAAGTAATTGTAAATTCAAATCCATGTTTTATTACCGTAACGCGGGTTTCGAGATGATAATCGATACATCTGCCATGGAACGGTAGAATAAAATGTCGGATTAATTTCATTAAATTAGGCACTGCTTGTCTGATGACGGGATTTGATAATGAAGAAGCACCATTTTACGGACAGTAAATTTCGAATATTGCGTTTATCTCTCTTCGGAAGTATATATTGTGACAACCATTTGAACCGTCTCACCGAGACGGTTCAAATGAGTGGTAACAACATATACTTTCATTGAGAAATGAGAAAAATGGAAATGAAAATATTTCAAAATTCACATAGCCTATACTGTGTTCGAGTGTAATCGGTTAAATTAGGCGATGCTTGTGTGATGACGGCATCTGATAATGCCAGTTTGCATAACAATGTAGTGTCTGCGAAACGATTAGGAGACGGTATATTACTTTAAAGTTTAATCGTCGATTCTAATATGGCAAATACGTGAATAACTGCTTGTACAATGCAGCCTCTCTACAACAGCCACCCATGGGAAGACACAAAACTGGCTGTTGTAGAGAGGTGGCTGTTGTAGGGAGGTTAATGCTGAATTAAATTTTATCGTCCGATGTTCATTTATTTTTTTCGATAATTCTCATCAAATGCATGCTTTGACAGCATTTTAGAATCATTTCCAATGGAAATGATTCTAAAATGCTGTCAAAACATGTGTTTATTGAGAACGAATGCGAAAGCAACATCAGATGACAATTTTCATGCTCAGCAGTTTAAGGGTTAGATATAGAGGAAATCATCCATTTGGGATATAAAATAGCGGCTGTTATAGAGAGGGTGTTGTTGTAGGGAGGTGGCCGTTCGGGGAGGTTCGACTGTACATAGAAAATTAAATATGTTCCATTACCGATAATTATTTTTAGTCTAGAATAGCATGTTGATTTCTTTTGACATCATGTTTAGCTGCATTGTCTGAAAGAAACGCGTTTGTATTCATAAGCTCCCTCGGGTAAATAAATATACCATGCAACAAAAAGTAATAATGTAATAATGTTAAATGTAATAGTGTCACTGAAGTTAATGGAGATGTTTTACGTGATAGGACGGCACTAGCGTCAGTTAAAGAACATAAACATGGGATGTTGCAGTTACTGTGGTAGGTCAACATTTGGTATTTTAAAAAGTGCGTGGTGTCCGACGCTTATATTTACATTACATGTTCTGATCGTTAAATATGGCGTCATGCGCAGGCTGACCTGGGCCTACGCCGGTCGCAAATATATATCGTAATGTGTCATTCCTCAAGCACAAGCACAAGCACAAGCACAAGCACAAGCGGTGTGCGATATCTCACGAAAAGATATTTACAAAATTTACGATATTTTCCGTAAATTATGTCCAAAGTTGGTGAAAATTTGATCAACTTTCGACGTCATTAACAGAACATATCACAGTTTATATAAAGATCGCACATCTTAGGTACAGAATCGCATATCTTGTCTTATATTCTTCTTAATTCCCGCCATATTTGCAGGGCCCGATCGGTGGGGATCCTACAATCACGAGTGGGCGTTATGCAGCAATGGCAAGTTCCAGTCGCCCATTGACGTGAGGCCGGAGTTGCTGATATACGACCCCAACCTTAAACACGTCCAGTACGAATCGTCCCTGGTATGTACAAGTCTATCACGTCATTTGCGAAAAATATGACAAGGCCATAAAAAACGTACTCTGGTTCTCAGATATCGCCACGTCAAAAAGAAACCCCTGTGCGCTGAGAATTGTATCGTCATGGAGAATTAGAACCGTACTGTAACTTCACCACATGATTAATAAAAAACCATACTATGTAAACAATATGTTAAATAATATCATGTCTGATTCTGGTGATTTTTCATGTCTAAAGAGGTTATAGAATAAACTTTATAGAACATATATGCATTTGACGTCTTGAAACCTAATCAGAGACGAACATCTCAAACAAAAACATAAATATTGAAAAAAGATCCGCCCTTCCGCGTCACATTCCGCAAACCCCGTGTCTGAGAACTGTTGTACATTTTTATGGCCCAAATTTTCCAAATCAATGTCTGTCAAAACGACGATGAGATTCCCGGCCAGTAGCCCATTTCACCAACATAGCAAAGTATACTTAACTAGCAAAGTATACTTTGAGGGAGAAATGTTCAACTTTATGATAAATTTATTAATTTGTATTATACTGAATTTATTACATTATCACAGCACTTTATATGCGCCTCAAAATATATGCCAAACATAAATAAAATAACCGATTTAGTGATTATTTAGATGGAACTATTTTAAGAGGTGAAACGTAGTGAGGCACTGACCAATATGGAACTCACGAGACGTCAATTGATATGGAAAACTGTTGACGGCATGCGTTCTATTGTGTTTCAATGCAAACTATAAACAACAGCAGACGATTAATTTTCTTAAGAAGCAGTCTAAGGGTTACAGTGGGGTCAGCGTGTAAGTGCACACACGAACGAACACGACAGGTTGAACGTGTAAGTGCACACACGAACGAACACGACAGGTTGGAACCAACCTGTCGTGTTCGTTCGTGTGTGCACTTACACGCTGATCCCACTGTAATATGTTCAACAGGTGGATGGAACGTTGATGAACACCGGACATGACATCACGTTCCTCATCACTGATGATTCCAAAAAGCAGTTCCGGTTCAGCGGCGGCCCGTTATCATATTCATACGCAGTGCACAGCATCAAACTTCACTTTGGAATCGATAATGAGCAGGGATCTGAGCATACCATATCCGGTAGACAGTTCCCCATAGAGGTAAGAAGTTATTTGAGGCACGCCATGGGATTTTGTACCTTCGGGCATCTGCGTAATTTCATGAAATACGTTTACAAAATCTACAATATTTTCCGTAAATGACGTCAAAAGTTGACACACATTGTTGTCAACTTTTCAATTGATTTATGCAAAATATTATTCATTTTGTAAATGTATTTCATGAAATTTCGCAGATGCCCGATGGTACAAAATCCCATTTGTGGCTGTGTCTGGGGAAATTCGTTCCGTAAAATACCAATTGTTAAACACAGGTGTTTGAACAGATAGTCATTATTTTGGTGCCATGTGGGTATTTTGGTTAATGTGGGTGGATTTCGTTGGTTTTGGGTAATTTACTTAGTTTTGTGCAACTACTAATGCTCAATCAATACACACGACGTAAATCGTCAATTATCTACACATTCGCCGTTCCGAACTTTCGGACTCCTTTTATACTGTCAACACACCCATACGTGCGATTCGCGGGAGGTGACGTAAATTGTATGTTAGTAACAATGCACCCAAACAACCAGAGACACCGAAATAATCCATAAAACACAGAAATATGAACATGTGGCTGTGACTGGAGAAATGGGGCTTATTGAATTTGTGGCCAGTGTAGCTCCTGATCAAATAGCACACTCCTGTAGCCTGATGATAATCTATACTGCTTGTCAGACGCATGGCGGGTGTTTCATTGATAGGATGGCGAACAGTGCAGATCCTGATCAGTCTGTGCGGATGCACAGGCTGATCTGGATATACACTGATAGCAAAACCCATAAGCCCCATTTCTCCAGTCACGGCCACACTGTATTGCATAAAATCTGCTTAGAGGCAAGAAGTTATATTTTAATACTTGAAATGTGACCTGTCTGCACACGACTGCTCCTGCTGGCAGCCAAAGAAAACACACATCTCATTTAAAGGGGCCCCACGGGACCTTAAAGGGGCATACCAAGATTTTTTATAAAAATACGATAAAAACTAAAAACATGTTTTCATCATGGCGCTGTGTAAAGTGGTTTAATTGAAGATATATGACGGTACTAGGACTGCTGGGTGGTTTCAATTCTCACCGATATGGCTACATAAATATCAGATCTTCTATCTCGGTGAAAGCAACAAGATCGGAAATCCGATATGTATGTACCTATATGGGTGAAAATAGAAACAACCCAGAGGTCTTAGTATCGTCATATATCTTCAATTAAACCACTTTACACAGGGCCATGATGAAAACACGTGTTTATTGTTTGTAGTATTTTTTTAAAAAGTCCTGATATGCCCCTTTAAGATACATGCATAGAAAGTATTAGTAAGTTTTACAGTTAACGCATAAATTTCACAGAGTGTCATAATTCGAGCGCATTTCTGAACACGAATATTGACGCAAAGTCGCACTGGTTACACGTAATTGCCAATCAGTTTAAAGATGTACTTGAGACACTGGGTTCCTGACTCGAATATTATACAGAAACATATTAAAGTCAGTGCCCGGTTGCTCAAAACCTCTGTTAGCTTAACAGACTGTTAAATCCTTAGCAATGCTAAGGATTTAACAGTCTGTTAAGCTAACAGAAGCTTTGAGCAACCGGGCCCAGGGTGTTATATCGCTATACCCCCGGGTACAGCTATGTACATGTAGTGGCGACAACAACATGGCATGGACAAGTTACACGTCATTATGCATTAGTCGATCAAGCGCAAGAAAATGTCTGACCACCACAATGTCGCTTACATGTAGTCGTATAAGGATGAACGCCAAATAAGTTTTTGTTTTCAGATACAGATTATGGGATATAATAGAGAGTTGTATAGGAATTTTACAGAAGCGTTGATATCCACGCACGGGCTGGCAATTTTGTCCATACTTGGAGTGGTAAGTAACTGTTACATAGTCAGTACTCCAAACGTGTATTAGCGCTATAATGTGTGCATTTATAATTGGGCATTAAATCTTCATATGGGTACATGTTTTCACCAAGTCCTCACCCCCCCCCCCCCCCACACACACACACACACAGAAACGATACAGTGACTAATATATGATATCTTAACTTTTAGCACTTTCACCCCTAAATAACTGCGATGGATTTAGATCTGTTAATTGTCTAACCAATCCAATCGTCACAAAACGATTTCCAAATTTATGAAAAGGGAGTGAGTTTTCTTTCTCTAAAATATATGAACATCACTTGCAAAAATTGGAGATTTTGATGAGACGGCTCGTTACGAGCCAGCTCATCTGAATATACACTATTTGCAAACACATAGAGGTACATTCTGTATGTATTGTTGAAAGTTTGACGAACAATATAACCCGTCATTGTTTAAATTGGAATCGTTTACTAACGTCATAAGAAACGAGGCTATGTCTCCGCGGTTAATAAATACCAGATTAAATCACCAGGCATGTAATATCATATGTGCAATATTATGCGGGAACATTCTCATTGTACCATTTGTTGTCTGATAAATACATATGTGAATTGAATAGATGGTATTATTATATACGTACTTTTGTTTTCCATTCAAACACAATGGAACGCAAGCCGTCAATAATTGTTCCATATTGACGTCTCGTGACTTCATATTGGTCAGTGCCGGAACTACGTTTCTCCTCGCAAAATAGATCCTTCTAAATCATCACTAGGTTGTTTATTGTATTTATATTTTGTGTATTTTAGGCACATATACATTATGAGTGATGACAATATATAATAAAAATGGTATTTGGTTTGCACGTGGGTATATGCCACGCGTTCCGCCGCGCAACGATATTGCACGCTGCGGAACTCGTGCATATATCCACATACAAATCAAATAACCTGTACATATGTGAATTGAATACGTGGTAGTATGGCTGTTTACAATGCCCACATGTGTAACATGTTAACATCATTTGTATTGGTTATTTGATTTATATGTAGATATGTGCTGCTCGTTCCGCAGCGTGCGAGCGCAATATCGTTGCGCGGCGGAACAAGTAGCATATATCCACTTACAAATCAAATAACCTGTTTATTATATACGCAAATCCATCGCAATTTATATGCGCGTCAAAGAATATTCCAAAATATAAATAAAATGAACGCATTAGTGGTGATTTAGAAGGAACTATTTTACGAGACGAAACATAGTTCCGGCACTGACCAATATCAACCCGCGAGACGTCAATATGGAACAATATTGACGGCTTGTGTCGTAATGAGTTTCAATGGGAAATGAAAGTATTGTTTAATACGTTATTATATATGTACACTAATTCTTACGTTTCAGATAGACCAAACGGGAAACAAGGCATTTAAGTTATTGTCCGAGGCAGCAGATGTTATTCGTGCTAAAGGTAATGTTGTATAAAGATTGCATCCCAGCGTGGGTGATAGGAGATATTGTCAACCCGAGGAAATCATGCCGTGTAAATCGAGGCATTCGATATGACGCAAACTTGGTTGTTATAGATAGGTGGCTGTTGTAGGGAGGTTAATGCTGAATTAAATTTTATCGTCTGATGTTTATTTATTTTCTTCAATAGTTCTCAATAAAAACATGTTTTGACAGCATTTTAGAATCATTTCCAATGGAAATGATTCTAAAGTGCTGTCAAAACATGTTTTTATTGAGAAAGAATGCAAAATCAACATCAGACGACAATGTTCATGCTCAGCAGTCTGAGAGTTAGCTATAGAGGAAATCATCCATTTGGGATATAAAATAGCGGCTTTTACAGAGAGGGTGTTGTTGTAGAGAGGTGACCGTTCGGGGAGGTTCGACTGTAATATAAATATTAAGTGGAAAGACATGTGGTATAGTATTATCAGTTCGCTACTTAAAGAGGCATATCAGGATTTTTTTAACAAATACTATAACAAATAAAAACGTGTTTTCATCATGGCCCTGTGTAAAGTGGTTTAATTGACGATATATGATGATACTAGGACCGCTGAAATTGTTAAAAAAAAATCTGGATTTTTCTTTAAAAAATAAAATAAACAAGAGGGCCATGATGGCCCTAATTCGCTCACCTGACTCCATGAACACCAGAGGAGAATGTTACATTGAGTTCATGTGATTTAAAAAAATTGTGCTATTTTTAGATGGCGGTCATCTTGGATTAAGCTATGACTCTCATTTTACAAAATCTGAAAATGCTTCACCCAGCATCGGCCATGTGGTTCCTGAGAAAAAGACGTTAAAAATCTTGAATAAATGGACCTTTTGGTGGCCATCATGGATGACATAATCATCCGATTCCGACAAATATTGCACCAGAGTGATCGCCTCATTGATACCTTCAATTTGATATATGACATGACCATATTCAGTCAAAAATAAAATTTGACCCCAATTTGACCCCACGGGCCACGCCCATTTTTGACCCCGGGGTCACCATTTTAACAACTGTCAAAGAGCAATGTACATCGATCATTCCTACCAAGTTTCGTTGAAATCCGGCTAGCGGTTCATGAGAAGAAGATTTTTTAAGAATTTATGCTATTTTTAGATGGCGGCCATCTTGGATTAGCGATGACCTCCATTTTAACAAATCTGAAAAGGCTTCACCAATGGACCATAACTTTTAAGTTTGGCTACCATGGGACAAGCGGTTCATGTGAAGAAGAATTTTGAAATCTCTAATAAAAGAACCTTTTGACATTTCGGCGGCCATCTTGGATGACATCACAATCCTATTTGGACAAAAAATGTACCAGAGTGATCGCCTCATTGATACCTTCGATTTGATATGTAACATGACCATATTCGGTCAAAAATAAAATTTGACCCCACAGGCCACGCTCATTTTTGACCCCGGGGTCACCATTTTAACAACTTTGAAAGAGCATTGTACATCGATCATTCCTACCAAGTTTCGTCGAAATCCGGCTAGCGGTTCATGAGAAGAAGATTTTTTAAGAATTTATGCTATTTTTAGACGGCGGCCATCTTGGATTACCGATGACCTCCATTTTAACAAATCTGAAAAGGCTTCACACATGGACCATAACTTTTAAGTTTGGCTACCATGGGCCAAGCGGTTCATGTGAAGAAGAATTTTGAAATCTCTAATAAAAGAACGACCTTTTGACCTTTCGGCGGCCATCTTGGATGACATAACAATCCGATGTCGACAGAAAATGCACCAGAGTAATCGCCTCATTGATACCTTCAATTTTATATATGACATGACCATATTCGGTCAAAAATAAAATTTGACCCCAATTTGACCCCACGGGCCACGCCCATTTTTGACCCCGGGGTCACCATTTTAACAACTTTGAAAGAGCAATGTACATCGATCATTCCTACCAAGTTTCGTCGAAATCCGGCAAGCGGTTCATGAAAAGAAGATTTTTTAAGAATTTATGCTATTTTTAGACGGCGGCCATCTTGGATTACCGATGACCTCCATTTTAACAAATCTGAAAAGGCTTCACCCATGGACCATAACTTTTAAGTTTGGCTACCATGGGCCAAGCGGTTCATGTGAAGAAGAATTTTGAAATCTCTAATAAAAGAACGACATTTTGACCTTTCGACGGCCATCTTGGATGACATAACAATCCGATTTCGACAAAAAATGCACCAGAGTGATCGCCTCATTGATACCTTCAATTTGATATATGAAATGACCATATTCAGTCAAAAATAAAATTTGACCCCAATTTGACCCCACGGGCCACGCCCATTTTGACCCCAGGGTCACCATTTTAACAACTTTGAAAGAGCAATGTACATCGATCATTCCTACCAAGTTTTGTCGAAATCCGGTTGTCGGTTCTTGAGAAGAAGATTTTTTAAGAATTTGTGCTATTTTTAGACGGCGGCCATCTTGGATTACGTAATGACGTCATTTTAACAATTTTGTAATCCCCCTACCTAAGGACCATGACCATGAAGTTTGGTGACTATAGACCCAATGGTTACCGAGGAGAAGACGTTTGAAAATGTTCACGGACGACGACGGACGACGGACGACGACGACGACGGACGACGGACACATTGCGGTAACAATAGCTCACATGAGCTTCGCTCAGGTGAGCTAAAAATAAAGATTTAGAGAGGTGACCGTTCGGGGAGGTTCGACTGTAATATAAATATTAAGTGGAAAGACATGTGGTATAGTATTATCAGTTCGCTACTTAAAGAGGCATATCAGGATTTTTTTAACAAATACTATAAAAAATAAAAACGTGTTTTCATCATGGCCCTGTGTAAAGTGGTTTAATTGAAGGTATATGACGAAACATGAACTGGTGGGTTGTTTCAATTTTCACCGATATCGGTACGTAAGTATCAGATTTTCTACCTTGTTGAAGGCAACAATATTAGGAAATCCGATATTTAAGTACCTAACCTTCTTCTTCCACTGACCCCTTAAGTTTATATTCGGTGTCGCCGAATATTTTTAGATATATGCGTATGTGGGGGCGGACGCATGTCTAAACAGAGATTTGGAAGATTAATTATATTGTAAAATATACCAGCTAGGGCATCGTATCAATTCATTTTGTATCCATACAAGATTCGGATATCTCTTGGGTCATTACGCATGCTCAACGTGTTATCATTGCACAGCGTTGTTTGTAAAACATTACAGCCACAACAGCTTTACATTATACAATGAATCATAAGACAATATGAGTACATTATAAGTGAAGGGTTAAGTGGAAGAAGGGGGCTAACTCCGTGAAGGAGTTAGCCCCCTTCTTCCACTAAACACTTCAAAGTGCGCAGTAAAAACCCTCATTGATGTATATTTTGCAAAAGATGCAATGCATTCATTTGTTCTTTCTTGAGAAAAATACTTTATATTTCATATATAAAAGGAAAATAACCATTGGTTGTTGCGTTCACTGCGGTATGAAGAACAGTTGGTCTGTTTACTAAATGTTGTTACACTACAGTAAACGCAACAGCCCATGTTGTAGTACTTACATTTCACTTCATTTTCTGATAGTTTCAAATATATATGAAAATAACCAAATATGGTGTTCAAATGAAGAAGCATCTTGTTGTTGTTTTTTGGCATTTCATGGAACAGCGACGTTGCCGGTCAATAGCTTGCCGTTATTGACAACGTCGTTAATATTAATGACGTCAAACTAATTTTAACCAATCAACAACGTCGCACGACGTCGCGTGGGGCTAATGCAAATATTTAGTATTCTATGCATGTGTGTTTTTCAGGGTTGTCCAAATATATTCCGGACTTTTCCATATCAAGTTTGCTGCCACCGACGGAGTTATACATCACCTATGAAGGTTCTATCACGCAGCCCAGTTGCCAGGAAACGGTCACGTGGTTAATTGTAAATAAACCGCTGCATATAACCAAAGAGCAGGTAATAGAAATGTATACGTAAGTCATATATCTATGTGACGCGATTTATACAGTGTAACCTTGGTAAACCGGACACCCTCGGAGGTCCCCAGGGTGTCTGGTTTACAAAGGTTACACTGTAACTAGGTCAGTTTAGATATGACTTTGTATAGAGGTTCCAGCCGCCTCGTCTGCCTCATCCTGGTGCTGATCGGCTGGCATGAAACGTCACCTGATCGATAGCATTCCAGCCAATTGTCTCTCGATATCAAGATTATCAGGCTCGGCTCGAAAATGGTAGGAATTCTTCTGCGAGCCTCGGAATTCCTACGCGTTTCCTAGCTTTACCTGATAAACTTTATATCAACATACACTAGACTGGTGTTCTCAAAACCCATAAGGCTCGGCTCGGAAACTGTAGGAATTCCTCGGCTAGCCTCGGAATTCCTACACGTTTCCTAGCCTAAGTTACGAACTTCTTAGTCGTACCTGTAGCCTATTTCACCAACATTGCAAAGTAGACTTTTCTAGCAAAGTATACTTTGAGGGAGTAATCATTTATTTTTCCTGAAATGCATTATTTCATATCGAACTAACGACTGCATATATTTGATGATTACAAGTATGAATTATTATACTGAATGTATTACATTATCACAGCCAAAATGGCTGTGATAATGTAATAAATTCAGTATAATAAAAATTAATAAATTTATCCTAAAATTGAAAATTTCTCCCTCAAAGTATACATTGCTAGAAACGTATACTTTGCAATGTTGGTGAAATAGGCTACAGGTCGTACGAAGTTTAATGAAACGGCCACTGGAATTTCGTTACAGATGAAAGCATTAAGAAGTTTAAATGCATGGACGGAGTCGGATCCAGATAGCCATACTCCTTTGATGGAGAATAACTTCCGCAGGCCAAGGCCCTTAAACAGGCGTCCTGTCCGTACTAATATTAGTCCATATACAGAGGTATGTATCAAATGTAATTTCTTCTACCCTAACAGTATAGTGACACAATATAATGTCATTAATAGCAGTTAATTATCTCCGTATTCGAACAAGTGCCATTTATTTAAATTAAAACACGATTATAATTTAGAAACACGCATTAAATATCGGTAAACCATGGCCACGTATTAACATACAGAGCTGGCTTTGAAATTGCACGTTTGCCAATAGATATTCCTACATACACATATATACGCGTTTTCTTTACATTACATTATATTCGTGGTCTTTGTTTGGTTACAGGCGGTTGTCATTTCGATACGTGTGCAAAAGCTACATGTATGCACTGATGTTACGCTTAAGCCGGTGTTATGATGCATGTGTGCGACTGGATGTGAATGTTTCGCAAAATGAACAAATACAATGAAACAGTACTCAGTCTTGCACTGATTTTTGTCTGTTTTCTGTCATTAATGGCGATTATTATGTGTTCCTTGTATTTATTGCAGAATGAAGATTGTGCAGTAAAGGTGCATAGGTCTTATAAAGGTATGGACGTTCAGTCCGAAGCACTGCTTTCTAGCGATAGTTGAAATCAATGGCGGCGCAGTATGTGTCACAGGCAAACGATGCCCACTCCAGTAAAGTAATGATATTATAAGGAGCTTTAGCCTTTTCTACACTACGGACCTCTGTTTTGATGTTTGCAAACCGTGCAGATCCAAATGAGACGGCTCGTAACGAGCCGTCTCATTTGGATCTGCACGTTTTGCAAATAATTTTCATATTTTTAGAAAAAACACCCCCTTTTTATAAAAGGATTAGTCTGAGAATCATTGTGTGATGATTGTATTGTTTGTAAAATTAGCATATCAAAGTTCAGTAAAGTAATGAGATTATAATGAGTTGTAAGAAGTTTAATGACCAAACCTCTCGCAGTTTATAATATACTCCAAGCAATTGAGATGCAGTTGTGTATCACCTTTTATGTTTGTACAAGTTTCTTCATCATGATACAACTTAATTATTACTTGACGGATTACTTCAATATTTGGACACTTGATACATGTGAGCATTTGGAACACACTCATGCGGCCATTAACATGACCTTGACCTTTACTTTACATGTTTTACCTTCACATGGTTGCGGAAACACTTAACCATTGTTAAAACGTGTGTACAAGTTTCTTCATCATCATATAACTTTAATATTATTTGATGGATTGCTTCCCTAGTTTGATAATTGATACATGCGAGCATTTGGAACACACGCATGATGCCATTAACATGACCTTGACCTTTTCTACATTCAGGTGGTTGTGGAAATACTTCGCCATGTTGTATGTCAAAACGTTTGTACCACTTTCTTCATCATGATATAACGTTAATATTACTTGACGGATTGCTTCAATATTTTGACGCTTGATACATGTGAGCAGTTGAAACACACGCACAATATCTGGCACGGAAACGGGATGTGCTCGGCAGTGCCTCGCCCATCCCGTTTCCTAAGCCTTTGTTCCCATTCACGGCACTACATGTAACCTACTAGTTTCTGTCATTCCAGTTAACGAACGGCTGATACGTGTATGACAGTACGCGTGTGCTAGCCAGGCGGCAACATAATTGTCTGGCGGGTATGTATACAGTGGTACGAACCTCTCTAAACTGGACACCAAGAAAACAGCTGTGAATAGAGAAATGGGGCGTATGACATTTCTCACCAGTCACGTTCCTGCTCTTACGTTGCATTCCAGCAGCCTGGGGCCCGTTTCAGTAAACATCGTACGACTAAAATGTTCGTAAGTGCAAATTTAGGATCGTCTGGAAATATCAATTGATGGATTTACATTTATTGAGCATAGGCTGCATATGCAGCCTATGCTCAATAAATGTAAATCCAATAATTGTTTACCAAAAAACATTATTAAAATGAAATTTACAGACTATCATCAGTTTGCACTTACGAACATTTTAGTTTAGTGAAACGGCCCCCAGATATGGAGATAGTCTGTCTGTGAGACCCGTGCCGGGTGAATTAATAACTGAATGGCGAGCAACGCAGACCCAGATCAGACTGTGCGGATGTGCAAGCTAATATGTGGCTACACTGGTCACAAATCACATAATCCTCATGTCTCCAGGCACAGCTACATATCAGTATTTATCCCGTCCTCACAGTGCGTATGTGCCGTGAAACACGGTGCCGTGAAACATTTTTGATGAATATGTGCGGTGGCTGTTTTTTTTGTGCATTTTAAAGCCATTTGTAGGTGTTGACGGAATAAATAGAATAGTAGGTTAGTGCCGTGAATGAGAAAAATATCTGGCGCGGCACGGAAACGGGATGTGCTCGGCAGAGCCTCGCCCATCCCGTTTCCTAAGCCTTGCCAGATATTTTTTCCCATTCATGGCACTAACCTACTATTCTCTATATGTAAAGAAGGTGATGAAACAGGGACCAGTTTCACTAAACTTATTACGACAAAAATGTTCTTACGAATAGTTCTAAGAAATTTGCTTTCCACTGTAACGTGTTTCTCATCGAGATACTGATATTCGAGATACTGGAGCTCAACTGTATATTGCTTTCTGTTTGCAACAACGAGCATACAGTGGGGTCAGCGTGTAAGTGCACACACGAACGAACACGACAGGTTGGTTCCAACCTGTCGTGTTCGTTCGTGTGTGCACTTACACGCTGACCCCACTGTTCTTGTTGTAAGGTTCAAATTCCATGAAAAATTAACCCTGCAGACATGTTGGGGTAATGGCCGGCAACCGACGGTTCTAACATAATATAATATAATGCATAAATACTCAATATTGAATGCATTGTAGCTAAGCCAAAGAAAACATTTACTTACCAAACATAGTTGTAAAATCAAAATATATGTCCTGTAATATTTTGCTTCCCATGTGCTATGTTTATTATGCCTACTACAAAGTGCATGATCACGTGGTTACAACAACAACAACGCCGCCCACACCAAAGTAAGTATTATTTGATATTTTCCTTAATATGCAACGGATTTTGATGAAATATGGCGCAGCAAAAGCCTCTTCATGAGCTGCAATTGGTGGTCTATGGAGTTTGGCACAGACTTATGTCGTTTTTGCGAAGAATCGATTTCCGTGTCGGAGACACGGAAATCGATTCTTCGCAAAAACGACAGAGGTTTGGGCGAAAATATACCACACTTGATACATGTGGACATGAGCGACGCACACACACAACCATTAACATGACCTTGACCTTTCTGACATGCACATGGTCGCTCGGCTTAGCCATTTCTACAGTCATGTATGCCAAGGGGTCATATCCATGTTTTACAAAATCCATGTTTTACAAACATAATGCCTACCGTCTGTTCCACGTTCAAGTTTTGCTGCCGACGAACTTTTGGCTATTAAACACATTAAATCTAAAAAAATAGTTAACAGTAAGTACATGTACTTTTTTATCAATAACAAAAGGTTACCTTCCCCAAAAAATATTATTTGATGAAATTCCATCAAATATGTATTTGATTGCGAAAAAACGATTTTCCTATGGAAATTTAACATGGGGGCTAAAAATAGATTTTCTTTCAAATATGTTTTTTATTCGTGGACCGATTTTCAAAATCTAACTTTTGTTTTCTTAGTTACGTCATTTTCAAGCTATCTCTATATTCAGGATCAAAAAAACGAAAAGTTTTGGAAATTGACTCCCCATGTTAAATTCCCATAGGAAAATGTTTTTTTCGCAATAAAATCATCATCAAATAAATCATTTTTGGGATGGTGACTTTTTCGTTATTGATGAAAAAGTACTTAATTTTAAATATTTTTTAGATTTAATGTGTTTAATGGCCACATGTTCGTCGGCAGCAAAACGTGGAACAGACAGTAGTGTTTTGTTTATTTTCAGTTATACTGCTTTTAAATGGTGCTAACACTGCGTGGGCTGCCGTGGAAGAAAACGCTATAATTCATCCGCTATTACTACTAGATACAGTATTAAAGACGATTTGTTAATGGCTGCATAGCAGGGGCCCGTTTCACTAAACTTCGTACGACTAAAATGTTCGTAAGTGCAAATGTAAGATCGTGTGTAAACGTCAATTGTTGGATTTATATGTATTGAGCATAGGCTGCATATGCAGCCTATGCTCACTAAATGTAAATCTAATAATTGTTTACACGAAAACATTGTTCACGTGGAATTTACAGACTATCATTATTTAGCACTTACGAACATTTTAGTCGAACGAAGTTTTGTGAAACGGCCCCCAGGACTTGTAACATGCGCTATGCTGCGTTGGTGAATTTAAGATATGTACTGTTGACGGCGATATGATATTCGTGCTACATTGTATATTCCATGTACATTAACTGACGGAAGACTCGAACCTGTGGCATACAAAAAGTGTTGAATGAAAAACCATCAAAATTAACCCCACCCAACTGATGTCGTACTGTACGCTACGTTTCCTTAAAAATGTCCATTTACAATATCCCATTACCCCACCCACCTGGCGTCGTACAGTACCCTACGTTTCCTTAAGAAAGTCCATTTACAAAATTCCATGAACCCACCAACCTGGTGTCGTAAAGTACCCTACGTTTCCGTAAAAATGTCCGTTGAAAAGACCCCGTTACCCCACCCACCTGGCGTAGTAATGTACGCTATGGTACGACACTACTGTCTGTTTCACGAAAGCTGCCCAAATTGTACGGCCATATAAACAATGCAAAAACAATTCGTGTGTTATAATATTAAATTTTAATCAAAATTTAAGAATGAGCCTTCTTTTTATTTCGTGAAATTTGGTCAGATATTGATTTTATTACGAAAAATTGATTTGTCTATGGGAATTTAACATGGGGGGAAATGAGGTGGACGAGTAAAAAAAATAAAGGATTTGGAATTTGACTCCAAAAACTGGCTAGATAGCTTGGAAATGATCTAACTAAGAAAACAAAAGTTAATTTTTGAAAATCGGTGCAGTATTTCAAGTTCGAAAAATTGTCCGTGTTAAATCACCATATAGACAATAGATATGGGGAAAAAAATCGCAATAAAATCAATATTTGACCAAATTTCAATAAGTAAAAAGAAGTCTCATTCTTAAATTTTGCTTTAATTTAATATTATCGAAAAAAAATGTAGTTTTTGCATTGTTTATATAACTGTAAAATGGGATAATGGCATTTTTTAAATGGACATATTTATGTGACATGTCGAGTCTTTTACCTGTGCTTCAATCATGTTTGCATTGTCATTGGCGTTTGCATCATATACGGTTAAGTTTCTATCCCACCAATCGCGTTTAAAGTAGAAATGCAGAAGTTTGTGCATTGTCTTTATTTATCACATCGCCGAGAGCAAGGTGTATGATCACGTGGTACTAACAACAACAACAAGTACTGAAACTTCCAGAATCCATCTGATTCAAAGTACGTATTCTTTTACAGTGTCCTTATAATGTAACGGATTTTGATGAAATATGGCGCATCAAACGCGTCTTGTTAAGCTGCATTTGGTGGTCTCTGCATTTTCGTCTAAACTTCTATCGCTTCTTCGCAAAAACGACATAAGTCTGTGCCGAACTCCATGGACCACCAAATGCAGCTCATGAAGACGCGTTTGCTGCGCCATATTTCATCAACATCCGTTGCATATTAAGGAAAATATCAAATAATACTTACTTTGGAGTGGGCGACGTTGTTGTTGTTGTTTTTGTTGTAACCACGTGATCATGCACATTGGAAAGGCAAGATGGGATATATAATAGCGTTAGTCCATGTACGTGCGTACGTGCGTACGTTAGTTACGTTAGTAACGCCTTTCATTTTCCAATAACTTATGAACCGCTTCACCCATTTTGATAATATTTGGCCACAATGTGTGTCTAGGTATGGTGCTTTGTTTTGCATATGCCCACGTCCAATTGCTGTTTAAAGTTGCAAGCCAATCCGACCATGTATTGAGAAAGAAGACAAAATATAAACTAACAGAGCACGACAATGTTTGTTTTCGCAGTATAAAAGTTAATCTACGGAGCCCCGCAGGGGACATGTTTTTTTTTATTAATTTGTTCCCACGAATTAACAATTCGCTCCCACTATATAACAATTCGTTCCCACGTGGGAACGAATTCTGCGGGGCTCCGTAATCAACTCACTGATTTTGTGTCAATAGTTTATAGCATAATATAATCTGTATGCATGTATAATATATGTAACTGTCATCCGATTTTCATTACAATTGGGAATACCATTACAATTGGACATACATGAATGGGTTGGATATTTCTCAAATCCCCGTAGTTCTAATATAGACTTCACTTCCGATAACATCAATGTGCATGATCACGTGGTTACAACAACAACAACAATGGCTGAAAGCGTTGAAAGCGCGCCCATTCCAAAGTAAGTATTATTTTATATTTTCCTTAATAGGCAACGGATTTTGATGAAATATGGAGCAACAAACGCGTCTTCATGTTCGGCACATACGTATGTTGTCGTGTTTGCGAAGAATCGATTTCCGTATCAGTAGACACGGAAATAGATTCTTCGCAAAAACGACAGAAGTTTGGGCCAAAGTACCGAGACCACCAAATGCGTTTGATGGCCATATTTCATCAAAACCCTTGCATAATAAGGACAAAATAAAAGAATACGTACTTTGAATCGGACAGCTTCTGGAAGTTTCAGTACTTGTTGGTGTTGTTGTAACCACGTGAGCATACACCTTGAACATGCTATCGCTCAAGTGATTGATTGATTCTGCAATTCCATATACAGACGAGAATGCACCTGTCCAAGAATGAGGATTTTATGTAATGGTGTCTAACTGTCCATCAACAGCTAAGGGTTAACGGGGTCAAATCCCATAGTTCACCTGTTGTGATGGGTGGGGGAAGGGTCCCAAAATCAGAACTGAATATTTACAGGAAAACAAATATCCAGCCCTTAAATTAGAATAACCTGACCTCTGGTACCAGGTCCTCACCACACCCGAGTCACTTAGCCCCATTCCATAAAAATAATATGATTAGTTTTGTTTGTTTGTTTCTTAGTGTTTAACGGCCTATCAACAGCTAAGGTCATGTAAGGCCGGGCAAACGGAATCGATCTCATTTTCACCTGCTGCATTGGGGGGAAAATCCCAAAATCAGAACGGAATATTTACATCGAGAACAAATATATTCAGCCCTGAAATTAGAATAACCTGACCTGGTGCCAGGTCCATATCACACCAAAGTCACTCGGGCCCTTCCCCTAAAATAGGATTACGAATATTGTAATACTCACATAAGGGAATATGATTAGTACTAGTCGTATTACTTTTATAGTTGATAAAACTGGGTTCAACTCTTAAATAGTAAGAAAGCCAATAATGTACCCGAGGGCCAAGCCACGAATATCAGTAGCCCATTTCATCAAAATTGCCAAGCATACTCTTCTAGAAATTTTCAATTTTAGGATAAATTTATTAATTTTTATTATACTGTATTTATTACATTATCACAGCCATTTTGGCTGTGATAATGTAATAAATTCAGTATAATAATTCTGCAATATTTTAATCATCAAATATATGGTCGTTAGTTCTATATGAAATAATGGTAAAAATAAATGATACTCCCTCTTTGCAATGTTGGTGAAATAGGCTACAGGATTCCGGTTAGGATCAAACCCGCAGTTAAATTTACCTTTCATTTTCTCCCATTTAAACACCACCCAAGAATGAGGAACAGAGTATGGTGTAGAACAGTAGCCTATTTCATCAACATTGCAAAGTATACTTTAGTAGCAAAGTATACTTTGAGGGAGAAATTTTCAATTTTATGATAAATTTATTAATTTTTATTATACTGAATTTATTACATTATCACAGCCAATTTGGCTGTGATAATGTAATAAATTCAGTATAATAATTCTGCATACTTTTAATCATGAAATATATGCATTTGTTAGTTCTATATGAAATAATGCATCTCGGGAAAAATAAATGATTACTCCCTCAAAGTATACTTTGCTAGTAAAGTATACTTTGCAATGTTGATGAAATAGGCTACAGGTTCGTCTGTTAAAGGTACATGCCCACTCAGTAGCACAAAATGTTCTTTATAGGAATTAAATAAGTGTATAATTGTGTCACTATTCCACCAGTTCTAAAAGTTACTACTGCCCGATATACAGATATAATCATCTAGAAATATTTATTTTACTGTTAGTGACGCGCGGTGGTATCAGGCTATTTTCATATGCAAGTGAGGCATACTATTTTTTAATTATTTATATTAATTAAATGTGTCACCAGAAAAAACAATATTTTCGACAGATTATACAGTACGATAATTGCACATCAACAAATAAATACAGAGTATAAATAGTAATGTCCGTTAACATTTTAAGGAAACACGGTTATCGCCCCTGATATCAGTCTGGAAATTTACTTTTGATATGAAATGTATAATAATGCCACTCACTACGTGGGGTAATGGTGAATGAATGCTTATTTTGCTAGAAAATGTATCGGATGAACTCTCTGGTATAAAGAACATTATGTGCCTACTGAGTGGGCATGTACCTTTAAGGTTATGAAAAATTAAACTACAGTGGAATCTCTCTATACCAAACACCCTGGGTACCGCCATGGTGTTCTGTTCGGTATAGCGAGTTTCCACTGTAATCAATCGATCCCCAGCTGTCAGAGCCACAGCATGGAACTATTGGAAGGCTGTGCTTGGAGGTACATGAGCCGTACAGTTGAATCTCGCTATATCGAACTTCCTGGTGTTCGGCATAGAGTTCCCACTGTAATCAATAAATCACCAGCCGTCAGTCACAGCATGGAACTGTTGGAAGGACTGTGCTATGAGGTACATGAGACGTACAGTTCAATATCATTATACCGAACACCCTCGGTACCGCCAGGGTGTTCGGTATAGCGAGATTTCACTGAGCTGTACAGTGGAATCCCGGTGTTCTGTATAGAGTTGTCACTTTGTAACAAGGAAGTCAAAAATGTACCTGAGGGCCAAACCAGGGAAATCGGGATTCTGGATGAACCCCATCGTTAAATTTACCATTCACTTTCTCCCAACCAATCGTCACATCCATGGAAAGGAATATATACTACTAGGGTGTTGGCTACGTGGTATTAAAACTATTACCAAATAAAATAACATTTCTATGTTTATTATCACAGGATTTAATTAGTCATAGTTGTGGCAGTGACTGGAGAAATGGGACTTATGACTTATGACGTGTATGGCCAGTCTAGCTCTGGTATTTGCTCACACACTGCAGAAACCTGATAAGGATCATATCGTTTGTTAGAAGCACCACTGGTCTTTCACGGACCGAATGCCGATCAGTGCAGATCCTGATCAGACTGTGCGGATGCGCAGTCTGATCTGGATCTACACTGGCGGCAAATGCCATAAGCCCGAATTCGTCAGTCACCTACATTCAGGTTTGCAATAATACAATATAATGCAGACAAAACAGAAAGCTCCATAGAAAGCAATGTTAACACGATTGTAACATAGGTTGCCCTAGTGTATGAAGCAATCACTGACCAGTATTGTGCCCCACCTAATTACATATTACTTAATTACTATATGTTCTCCATATATATTACTTTTCATCAGTTTTTGGTTGACAAAATGTAAAAATTACTGCTGAGCTCGGTCTGGGTCATAAGAAAACATGTAAATGTCCATAGGAAAATAGGTTGGTTTTTTTTTTGCAATAAATTCAATATTCGATGGAATTTCATCAAATAAAAAAAAATAAAGTTGTTTGTTGGGGTTCCACGGAAATCCCAAAATCAGAACTGATAATTTACAATAAAACAAAAAACGTGGCTAAAAAAATATATATTTAGCCCTAAAATCAGAATAATCCCGATCTAATGCCATGTCCTCGTCACACCAGAATCACTTGGCCCCCTCCCAAAAGAAGTAGGATCAGTAGGAGAGTGGTTTTTTTTGTTATTGATAAAAAAAGTACTTACCTGTACATTTTAATACTTTTTAAATTTAATGTGCTTAATAACCAAAAGTTTGTCGGCAGCAAATGGATACAGCGGGTCCTAAGGTACAGTTACACTAATGAGAAATGAAATAAAGTTGTGAAATCACATGTTGCTCGTCACAACCGAGAGAATACTTGGGCAAGCTCTGTAGCCTATTTCACCAACATTGCAAAGTATACTTTGAGGGAGTAATCATTTATTTTTCCTCAAATGCATTATTTCATATAGAACTAACGACTGCATATATTTGATGATTAAAAATATACAGAATTATTATACTGAGTTTATTACATTATCACAGCCAAAATGGCTGTGATAATGTAATAAATTCAGTATAATAACAAATAATAAATTTATCCTAAAATTTTAAAATTTCTCCCTAAAAGTATACTTTGCTAGATAAGTATACTTTGCAATGTTGGTGAAATAGGCTACTGGAATATAGGCCCTAATTCACATTGCCATATTTTACAGAAACTTATTTCAGAAAAAAAACAACAAGAATATCCTCTGTAAATGTGACTGTGACTGGATAAATGGGGCTTATGGGTTCTGCGATCAATGTAGATCCGGATCAGCCTGTGCATTCGCACAGTCTGATCAGGATCTGCATTGTTCGCCATTCCATCATTGAAACACCGGCCATCCTTCCAACAAACATGGAATATAGATCGATATCAGGCTACAGGAGTGTGCTATTTGATCAGAAGCTACACTGGTCACAAATCCCATAAGCCCTATTTCTCCAGTCACAGCCACAAATAGGGTTGAATATCGGTAAAATCTCAGAGCACATGAGAAAGTATATTCTGCATGTACCGTATGCAAATACGTGACGCCATTTACCATGTTTACTGAAAACATGTCAGATTTTGGAAATCTATATCGACAAAATATGCAATGCTATACGGCACAGGTGGAAGACTCGGACCTGTGACATAAAAAAATGGCCATTAAACGAATCCTATAACCCCATCCACCTGGTCTCGTACTGTACATTACGAGTAAATGTAATGTACAGTACGAGACCAGATGGGTGGGGTAATGGGATTTTTTTAAGGGCTTTTTTTTGTGTCAGGTCTGAGTCTTCCACCTGTGTTATACGGTAGTCAATTCCAGTTTCGGTCACAATTATAGTAAAACTTAAAATATAATAAAACGAAACAAACAGATAACAAACAGAAAATACACATACAACTGTTTAAATATTACAATTAAAACGACTGGAATACAGTTCTAAAACACCAAGGAATGATTTGTTCAAAAGCACATGTGACTGGAATGAATAGATATAGAATATTGAATCAAATATTTACAAATACATACGGTTCTAAACACTGGGAAATGTTTTCACCGTTATCTATATTCACGCAGAATGTGTCAATAAATGCTAAATTCTATAAACAATTTAACCCTACAGACCATAAAACCTTATGGACTAGCCCCATTCTTCTACTGACACCTTCAATTATGAGCTGCACTACGCATATAAATCCAAACATGTCTATTTATTTATTTGATGGTCTTTAAGGTCCTGTCAACAGCTAAGGTCATTTTATGCAGGGTTAACGGGATCGAATGTCATTTGAATGGAATGGTGCTTAACAGCCCATCAACACAAAAGAGTATCATTTAGGGCCAAGCAATGTAGATGACGAATGTCATTTGAATCCCATATTTCACATGTTGAATCAGAACTGAATATTTACAGAAAATAAATATATATTCAGCCCGGAAATTAGAATAACCTGATCTGTAGCCTATTTCACTAACATTGCAAAGTATACTTATCTAGCAAAGTATACTTTGAGGGAGTAATCATTTATTTTTTCTGAAATGCATTTTTTCATATAGAACTAACGACTGCATATATTTGATGATTAAAAATATACAGAATTATTATACTGAATTTATTACAGCCAAAATGGCTGTGATAATGTAATAAATTCAGTATAATGAGGATGAGGACCATATCGTTAAATTTAGCGTTCACGCTCCCAACCAACTGCCCCATCCAAAAATGTCCGACATCTGTCATCTACATATTATTATAGACATTTTTATGTGAATAAAAAATAACAAACATAAAGTATAGATCACACCTAAACTAGCAACACATTACTTTCCGCCACTATAGGAATATCACAATTTTGCTAAGTTTAATTACAACATTAAATGCCATGTCCAGACAAATGCAGGGTTACAGGTATTATAACTGAAATGTTCAGTGACAGATTAACTGGGTGGTTGGTTGATTGATTGATTGATTCAGGTTTTATGTCAGGAAGCTCATATAGACAGGAATAGAAACACTGTACGATAAGCATTGAAATTGCGATAAAAGCTTTCAGCACTGAATGTCAGTGTCCTGAACTGTGGCTGATTTCATCAAAATTGCAAAGTATACTTATCTAGCAAAGTATACTTTGAGGGAGTAATCATTTATTTTTTCCCAAAATGCATTATTTTATATAGAACTAACCACTGCATATATTTGATGATTAAAAGTATGCAGAATTATTATACTGAATGTATTACATTATATGATAATGTAATAAATTCAGTATAATACAAATTCATATATTTATCCTTAAATTAAAAATTTCTCCCTCAAAGTATACTTTGCTAGATATGTATACTTTGCAATGTTGTTGAAATAGGCTACTGGTGTCGGACACCCTTACCACGCCAGATCACTTGGCCCCAGATGCGAATCCCTGCAAGATGTATCACTAAGATATAATCATTAAAGATGGATTTATCAAGTAATGCTAACCTTCCAATCTGTGTCTGTAGGGTTGTGAGAATACATACGGCATATACATTAGGCCATGCCATATATTTACAATGTTCCAGTTGCACAAACCTACCTACGTATCCGGTAAAAAAACAAGGCCTTGAACAAAAAATGTGTTAAAAACTTTCCAGGGTTGAGGAAGTTTTTAGCATAAAATTTAACTTTCAGCAAGCAAACTTTAGAAAAAAGAAGAAAATATTCTTATTAAACTTATTAAACTTATTAAGTGGACATTAATGAACGGATTTAATACTTGGAGAAGTCCCCCAATCAGTTTTCATATTACTTCACCAGCAAATAGCGTAAAATAGCATACACATTGTGTTTGTTTTTTCAAAACCTACCCGCACGCGAATGCTTAACAGAGAAATAACTTGCTATGGCCTTAATACCTAACCAAGGTGGCTACGTTTTTAATGGTCTATCACATACATAACTGCACATTGGCTAAATACCCGCTGGAAAATAATAAAGTGCTGTATTGGGCATTGATTCATTGATTGGGGTTTTACGTCAATTCAGCAAGGTCATATACAGACGAGAATGTGCCTATATGGTGCATTATAGGAATGAATGGCCTTTTTGTGGAATTTATCGGGGTATAAACTTGGAAAAGTCGCGGGAATACTGGACGAAGCCATAAGGCCTCGTCCAGTATTCCCGCGACTTTTCCAAGTTTATATCCCCGATAAATTCCACAAAAAGGGCATTCATTCCCTATAATTCCAGCATTTGAAATAAATTCATCAAGAAAATGTGTTTATTTTCCGTTTTCTTAAGAATTATTTTAACTGCGCCTGCCGGTTACGGAAAGTAGTTCGGCATGGAGTTTACTGGGATATAAATTCTGGACAGATACTTGCTACGGACCAATCAAATGTTAGAGAATTGTGTAGATATTTTTGTGCTGGAATTATTAGTACGGTACAAGCTTATTGGATGGCTCAAACAAATGATAGCAATGACACCGCTATCACTAAACTAATCCCCTAATTGGCAGCCTTGATAATAATAAAAACAACTTTTAACATTTTTGCCTTACAAACAAAATGAAGTTCTCAGTGACCTTTACCTTGGGCGGTAGGACATGGGTCGTATACAAAACAAAGCACCATCCCTAGACACACATTGTGGCCAAATATTATCAAAATCATTGAAGCGGTTCATGACTTATTGAAAAATGAAAGGTGTTACCGGTACTAACGTACGTACGTACGTACACCCATACGTACATAGACTATTTAAACGCTATCTCCCCTTGCAATGTGAACTGAAAATTACTACATAAACTGGTATACAAACTTGTCATTGTGAATGTGACTACAAAGCATTTAACAAGCACAACATAAAAAGTAACAATTGAATAACAAGATCTTGATAAAAATAAATACAATACTGTGACGTTTCAATCTTGCGCATAATTATATTCTTTCCAAGAACAATAGAGAATTATGATTCACGTTTGTTCACAGGCGTAACATAACAATCGCGTACTGTCATAAATTGTGTACCATAACAATAATTTGCCTGTCAGAGGGCCTTGCGTGAAATGCATCATAAACATGATTGAAGCACAACCGGAATGTTACCATGATTAAACAATGCCAATTACACAGTAAATATGCCGAAGTTTCCTGCTGAACACCTATTTGGCATATTTTGACTAACATTAGCAACACGTTGGTACAAATGGGTCCATCCATGACAGCGTATGCTTTACTGATTGGACGATTTTCAGAAATGTGCCTGTGACTGGAGAAATGAGGATTATGGGGTTGGCGACCAGTGTAGATCCAGATCAGCCTGTGCATCCAGTCTGATCAGGATCTACACTATTCGCCAGTCCATCAATGAAACATCTTGCAAGCTTCAAACAAGCATTACAGATCGATATCAGGCTTAAGGAGTGTGTGATTTCATGAGGAGCTACGCTGGTCAAAAATGCCATAAGCTAAAACTAAAAACCAAAAATTAAATTCTATATCTGATAAATATTCAGCATATCATCCATGCAATAGGCACACACGTCTCTGACTGGATACATCGGATTTGTGACCAGTGTAGCTCCTGATCAAATAACACAATCCTATAGTCTGATAACGATTGCTTGTTAGAAGCATTACAGGTGTTTCATTGATGGAATCGCGAGCAGTGCAGATCCTGATCAGACTGTGCGGATGCACAGTCTGATCAGGATCTACACTGGTCGCAAAACCCATAAGCCCCATTTCACAGTCACAAATGAGTCATCGATCAAATATCGAACAGTGATGACCTGCTTTGGTCAGATCATGGGTCACACTTATGGCTAAAATTAGTAGTTTGTTATGCATTGATAAAAGTGCAACTTATTGACATTTCTTCTGGAGTATATTGATTAAAATTAACACGGTGGTGCATGTAGATAATGCTAAAAAACAGGTTGGGATATGGGTACACAAGTATAGTGACTAAACAAGTTGAATATTGATAGAAATTACCGAAACATCGGTCTATCGATCAGAATTTCCATAGAATTGGCATACAAGACAAGCCACGTGATTTTGTACCTAAGAAGATGTGTGATATCTGATGAAAAATATTTACAAAATTTACGATATTTTATGTAAATGACGTGGGAAGTTGACAAAAAAATTATCAAAACTAAGGAAAAGTGGTCAACTTTCGAGGTAATTTACAGAAGATATCGCAGGTTCTTTAAAAAAAAAATCAATAAAAATCACACACATCTTCTTAGGTACAAAATCACATGGCTCGTCTCACATATTGATCAACGAGTATAAAAAAAACAACAGCATTTTGAAAGCCCTTAATCATCATCCTCCGAAGCCTTTTTCTTCTTCTTGATGCAGAATGAGTTCATCTTGTCCCACGTTCGGGAGGTCATGCGGTCGGCTTTGGTGACACAGCTGAAGTCGAGGTTCTGTAACTGGGGTAACTTGCTCAGTATCAACCATCGGTAACCCTGCAAACGCAGTTCATGCAGTGGTTCAGTAGCCTATTTCACCACAATTGCTAAGCATACTTATCTTGCTATTAAGACAACTTTGAGGGAGAAATTTTCAATTTAAGGATAAATTTACTAATTTTTATTATACTGAATTTTAGCCATTTTGGCTGTGATAATGTAATGAATTCAGTAAAATAATTCTGCATACTTTTAATAATCAAATATATGCAGTTGTTAGTTCTATATGAAATAATGCATTTCGGGAAAAATAAAAGATTACTCCCTCAAATTATACTTAGCAAGATAAATATGCTTAGCAATGTTGGTGAAATTGGCTACAGGACAACACATTTCATACTCGCAATATGCCCTTCTGTTTCTGGAAAATCCTAAATATATTCAAAGCTGTAGTCAGCAGTAACCATGAATCGGTAGATGGGATTACGTCACTACTAACTTGGTTTTCCGATAGATCTGTGACGCAATAGGCCTACAACCACGTTCAATTTAGCATGAAATTTCCTGGAGTGGCTGTTTACGATATTGGAAACTGACATGCAAATGCGATAATTAGTCAGCAAACGCATGTTTGCGACTGTATTCTTGCAACATCAATTGACATATCTCAACATCTTCGGAAGTACCATCTTAATATAAACATGAATAAAGTCGCTTTTTCAGAAACAGGCAAAACGCTTGCTGGCTGGAGAATCCACCGTATTGTTTACAAATACTGGGCTGGTACCCTGTTTTAATTGTAATACTACACCTGGAATGGCACCAACGAGGTACCAGCCAATCCGTTGTTGTCATTTCATTTGTATGCCTTCGCATTTTCGGCTTATATTTTGGATAAACACCGAGGCAGTCCAACCAGACTTCGGCTGTTTTTGTAATTACGCTTTGTGTATGTTAGGGATGGGAGGGCAATATTATAATATTTCCATCTATAGTCTGTTTCACGAAAGCTGCCCAAATTTTACGGCCATATAAACAATTCAAAAACCATATTTTTTTCGATAATATTAAATTAAAGGAAAATTTAAGAATGAGCCTTCTTTTTATTTCGTGAAATTTGGTCAAATATTGATTTTATTGCGAAAACAAAATTTCCCCATGTTAAATCCCCAGACATCTTCACGGAGTGAAGATGTCTATGGGGATTTAACATGGGGAAATTTTTTATAATTTCAGAAATACTGGGCCGATTTTTAAAATTTAACTTTTGTTTTCTTAGATCATTTCCAAGCTATCTAGCTAGGTTTCGGAGTCAATTTCCAAAAAAAATGTTAAATTCCCATAGACAAATCAATTTTTCGTAATAAAACCAATATTTGACCAATTTTAACAAAATAAAAAGAAGGCTCATTCTTAAATTTTCCTTCAATTTAATATTATCGAAAACAATATTGTTTTTGAATTGTTTATATGGCCGTAAAATTTGGGCAGCTTTCGTGAAACAGACAGTAATATTGCCCGCCGAGTTGTGAAGCAGTCGACACAGTAGAATATTTTTATCACGTGATATGAAATTGACCATTGCAACGTCTAGAAATTGCAATGAGCTATAATATAATACAGTGTGGCCCAAAAAAAACTTTTTTTGTAACCCACATATTTTTTAACATACTGTTTGAATCTTAATAATTCCAGCACAAAAATATTTTGCACAATTCCCTAACATTTGATTGGTCCGTAGCAAGTCTCCGTCTGTCCAAAATTTATATCCCAGTAAACTCCCATGCCGAACTACTTTCCGTAACCGTCAGGCGCAGTTGAAATAATTCTTAAGAAAACGGAAAATAAACACATTTTCTTCATGAATTTATTTCAAATGCTGGAATTATAAGGAATGAATGGCCTTTTTGTGGAATTTATCGGGGATATAAACTTTGAAAAGTCGCGGGAATACTGGACGAGGCCTTCCGGCCTTCGTCCAGTATTCCCGCGACTTTTCCAAGTTTATACCCAGATAAATTCCACAAAAAGGCCATTCATTCCTATAATAAATGTTGGCACACATATCGATGAATGTCGATGTGCTATGTCAAGGATAAATATTACTTACTGCTCTTTTTTGCATTTTGACGTCATTTGAACTGTGATGTCACTCTGGAATTTCTATTGTTGCGAACGTTGTACAACAGTTGAAAAGCCTTTAATACCATATCCATCATTTTCATTGAAAGATTGAAATAAATGGTATACTGGACAGATGAAATGCATAAATAAATGTGAGTTGCATGTACAGTGTCATTAACTCTTTGCATGCTGGGAAACTTGTGGGTTATAAATAGTTCAAAACTAGCGGACAAAAATTCATCATATTTTCTCAATTCTAATGAAATTTCAAGACATATTTACAGAGAGAAATAAAACATACACTCCTAATTCGTTTGGCGGATATTTTCGCCGCTAGCACGCAGAGTTAAAAGCAGCTACTATGCAGATACATGGAATTTGTTAAACAGCAAACATCCTACACACGCACGTAAGACTGGGTAATTGAATGTTCCAAGTGACACTGATAATAATACAACATAATACGGTACAAGACTTACTTTGTGATTCTCCAGAGGATTTCCGTGAAGTGTCAACTTTCGTAGAGATTTTAGTGGAATTAACTGGTCAACCTGCGACACATCACTGATTTGGTTACCATGGAGATATAAAATCTGTAGGTTCACGAACTCTGTCAATTCCTGTAAAAATAACAATTACAGTAATTATACCACAGTGGAACATCTCTAAACCGGACACCCTGGGGATCCCCCAGGGTGTCCGGTTTACAGATGTTCCCAGATAAATCAGTCAATTCCTGCAAAAATAACAATTTAGACTACAGTGATCGCATAGGTCATAAGCAGCATTCGAGTCATATATGCGACCTTAAGTTACAAAGAAAGCAAGATCAGGTGATATGCAAAATTTATAGGAATCTTTATTGAATGTGACCTATATTTAAGAATGACAACTCCGCCGCAATTGTGACTGCTGCGTCTAACTTTCCACTACAGTTGGCTCAACTCGAATGGTTAGACTCTTTGTTGATACTGATCAGAGCTCCAGATAAGCTTTGTGTCTAAAGCGTACTATACCCCCCTGATTTCAAAATCATTGCGTATTTTACTTTTACAAATGGGTTATTGATTTTCTTCATCACTAAATAGGGAATAAATGATAAAAAAATATAACAAATTTAAACATTCACTTATTTGAGCTGCAAAAAGCTTTTTGCAGCTCAGCTAAGTGAATTTTCAACTTTATAACAGTATTTCACTACTCTATTTTAAAATCAATGCGTATTTTCACATTGCTGTGCGTATTGTGTACTCCCACTTTTGATAATCAATGTGTATTCAGCCAAAATAATTGCAATACGCACCTTATCTGGAGCTCTGACTGATTAGACAAACTAGCACTGTTACACGGACTCGATATGGCACAATGAATGCCGTGATCAGATAGAATGCGTACATGCACATGCTGAGCTACGAAAACAAACCTATGTAACAAACTCAATCAGTCAAACTCAATCAAACTCTCAAGCATTTACAATAAAAGAGAAAACAAATGTTTATTGGTATTCTATAAGGTTTGATCATGTCCAGCCGTGTGCAAACGTTTTGCTGTGGCCCGAGGGAACTGTTTGAACCCAAGGCCGCAGGCCGCGGGTTCAAACAGTTCCCGAGGGCCACAGCAACGTTTGCACACGGCTGGACATGATCAAACGTTATTGTTACATTTCCAACAAAAAACTGATGTAAATTTGAGCATTATATTCAGTATTTTCAGTACTTTTATAAAATCGTCCCATTCACGTAGATACTTTTCGGTATGCATATTCCGGGGCCGCGTCATGAACGTCATGAACGTCATGAAGTAGTGACGTCATGAAGGCACTTCCCCGTAGTGACGTCATGAAGGCAATTCCATTACGCGCGGCCCCGGAATGAGCATTGCCTAAAGCCATGTGCAAACAGCACGCGCTATTTGTTTGCACATATGTGCAAACAACGGAAACCATGTAACAATATAAGTTAACATATTAACATACAGTAATGTAAACATGCACAGGTATTGCTCGAATATAATTGCATGTGGTTGGCTTATTGATAAGATGGTATAGTATACTTGCTTAGACATGTAGAAAACAAGAAATCAGAAGTACTGATGGATGTACCATTCAAAATTTTAAAGTGATTAAAAAAACAACTGACATTGACCTTGAACACAGAGGCCTCTTGGGTCGGCTATTGCATGAAACTATAATTCCAGCACACAAATATTTACACAATTCCCTAACATTTGATTGGCTCGTAGCAAGTCTCTGTCCAAAATTTATATCCCAGTAAACTCCCACGCTGAACTACTTTCCGTAACCGTGAGGCGCAGTTAAAATAATTCTTAAGAAAACGGAAAATAAACACATTTTCTTGATGAATTTATTTCAAATGCTGAAATTATAAGGAATGAATGGCCTTTTTGTGGAATTTATCGGGGATATAAACTTGGAAAAGTCGCGGGAATACTGGACGAGGCCTTCCGGCCTTCGTCCAGTATTCCCGCGACTTTTCCAAGTTCATACCCCGATAAATTCCACAAAAAGGCCATTCATTCCTATAATGGATGATGAAAAATATACGGTAGTATCTGAACGTTCAAGGCAATCCGACTTACAGTAACAGAGACAGTAGGTGTCCAAACACTTTCTCGAACAGACAGACAAACAGATGGACAGGGTCGCGACATAACAAAAATATCTGCAGTCATAATTTAGTCACTACTTAAATACAAAGTGACTAAACAATAGCTACAAATGTTTTTTTGTTTTTTTTCTAGACGTCTAAAACAGTATAATACCATACCATCACCAAGTCATCAGCCGATATTTATCGGTTATTTGGTTTGTATGTGGATATATGCACAAGTTTTGCATTGAGCGACTTTAGGCTTTAGGCGTGACTTTACACTTTGTATCCACATACAAATAAAATTATCTTTTAAATATGTAAATCACTCGTAATTTATATGCGCCTCACAAAAATACAGATAAAATTAACGATAAAATAAACAAATTAGTGGTGATTTAGAAGGAACTATTCTGCAAGGTGAAATGTAGTTCTGGCACACAGGTTGAAGTAACGGACCGAGGTCTATAAATACATTAAATATGCCTAAAAGCATCAATAAATGAAGAAAAAAAAAACATTTTTTTTTCTTCATTTATTGATGATGCTTTTAGGCATATTTAATGCATTTATAGACCTCGGTCCGTTACTTCAACCTGTGTTCTGGCACTGGCCAATATGAACTCACGAGATGTCAATATGGAAAAATATTGACGGCTTGTGTGCCAGTGTATTTCAATGGGAAACAAAAGTATGTATATAATAATATACAGTTAGTTCATGGTCATTCGGGGAAAAGTCAAAGCTATTGCACCGAGGTACTGTGGACGACCCGAGGCACTATTGCCCGAGGCTGAAGGCCGAGGGTAATAGTGCATCAGGTCGTTCACAGCACCGAGGGGCAATACTTAACTTTTAATATACTGTATGTGACACAATGCACATGGACTGAGCAATCTAAATTACCTTCGGCAAAAATCCGGGATGAAATAGTTTCACGCGGAGTTATTGCCAGCTGTCTGTTCCACGTTTTGCTGCCGACGAACTTTTGGCTATTAAACACATTAAATCTAAAATATATTTAAAAGTAAGTACTTTTTTATCAATAACAAAAAAAGTCACCCTCCCCAAAAAAAATTATTTGACGAAATTCCATCAAATATTGATTTTATTGCGAAAAAACGATTTTCCTATGGGAATTTAACATGGGGGCTAAACATATATTTTTATTATTTGTGGACCGATTTTCATAATCTCTTGTTTTCTTAGTTACATCATTTTCAAGCTATCTCGCCAGGTTTCGGAGTCAATTTCCAAAAAGAAAAGTTTTGGAAATTGACTCCCCACGTTAAATTACCATAGGAAAATCGTTTTTCGCAATAAAATCAATATTTCATGGAATTTCATGAAATAATTTTTTTGGGAAGGGTGACTTTTTTGTTATTGATGAAAAAGTACTTACTTTTGAATATTTTTAGATTTAATGTGTTTAATAGCCAAAAGTTCGTCGGCAGCAAAACGTGGAACAGACAGTAGTGACGCGAAACAATATCGCACTATGTAAAATCAACTTATATAGCGAGTTGGGTAATAATTTTGACTATGCAAAAAAAGGCACGTGAAACTATTTCCCAGACACGTCAAAACCCGGGGAATTAGTCAAAACTATATCATGTCAACTGATATAGGGAGTTGGGTAATAATCAATTTACAGGCCCGATTTTCTGCAGCTCATTCTGCGAGAGGTCGATCCATGCGATGTCCTGCCACATGTCAAACTTGGCGGATGCAAAGTCGTTGATGCACTCGAGGCTTGAGATGCAGTTGTTGTTCAGCTTCAGGCTATTGGCGGACGACTTTGCTCCCTTGGCCCGGGCCGGTTGCTTGCCTTTACACCGCGGGGATATCGGCGGGCGGGGTTCAGCTACCTTCGCATCTGTAGAAAAATTAAATTAATGTGGTTTAACATCCCATCAATAGCTAGTCATATAGGGACGGGATCACAGTTTAAAGTCTCATCCGTCCAGTATGATGTAAATAGTATGGTAGTATTTTTCACGCATTGTGAGGATTGAAATGAATGGAGTTTAACGTCCCAGCAACAGCTACGGTCATATAGGGATGGTACCACAGTTTAAAGTCTCATCTGACAGACTAGAAGGATGGAAATAATATGCAAGCATTTTTCATGCCCTAGGGTAGGTTTTGAATTCAGAACATTTAGTATTGAAGTCATGCAGAGCTCCAGATAAGCTGCGTATTTGCTTAAATACTCAATTAAAATTGCCAAAAACCCAAATTAAACCAGAAGTAGCGAGTATCAAAAAGCAATAAAAAATTGTGGTACCTTTATCATGCTGCAGAAAACGATAAACAGACCACAAATATAGCATAGTTTGCTTATTTTCCATGAAAACACATCTTGGAGACAATTCTAATGTAATACCAAGACATGTTTTCATTTTGAATGTGTTGATGTGTAAACAGTAGTGTTTTATTTTACCCAATTAAAATTTTGCAATACCCAATTGCTTCAGAAATGATGGAGTGAAAATACTCAATTACTAATTCCTTATCTGGAGCCCCGCGTCATGTATTCAACCCCTGAACCACAGCCCATCCATCAAACATTAAAGGTACATACCCACTCAGTAGGCACAAAATGTTCTTTATAGGAATTAAATAAGTGTATAATTGTGTCACTATTCCACCAGTTCTAAAAATTATTGCCCGCTATACAGATATAATCATTTAGTGACGCGCGGTGGTATCAGGCTATTTTCATATGCAAATGAGGCATGATATTTTTTAATTATTTATACTAATTAAATGCGTCATGTAAACAAAATTGTATTTTCGACAGATTATAAAGTATGATCATTGCACATCAAAAAATAAATACAGACAATAAATAGTAATGTCCGTTAACATTTTAAAGAAACACAGTTATCACCCCTGATATCAGTGTGAAAATTTACGTCGGATATAAAATGTATGTGAGGAAATAGTGAATGAATGTTTATTTTGCCAGGAAATGTCTCAGATGGTGTTTTTGATCTAAAGAACATTTTGTGCCTACTGAGTGGGCATGTACCTTTAAAGGTGTGTCATAATAGGACTAGTTGATTGGTTAGTTAAATGTGGCCAGTGACTGGATAAATGGGGCTTATTGGTTTTGCTACCAGTGTAGATCCAGATCAGCCTGTGCATCCGCAGTCTGATCAGTATCTGCACTGTTCGCCATTCCATCAATGGAACACTCATCATGCTTCTAACAGCCAATACAGATCATTACCAGGCTACGTGAGTGTGCTATTTGATCTACACTGGCCACAAATCCCATAAGCCCCATTTCTCCTGTCACAACCACAAATGAATAATTCCAGCACAAAAATATTTACACAATTCCCTAACATTTGATTGGTCCGTAGCAAGTCTCTGTCCAAAATTTACATCCCAGTAAACTCCCATGCCAAACTACTTTCCATAACCGTCAGGCGCAGTTAAAATAATTCTTAAGAAAACGGAAAATAAACACATTTACTGAATTAATTCATTTCAAATGCTGGAATTATAAGGAATGAATGGCCTTTTTGTTAAATTTATCAGAGATATAAACTTGGAAAAGTCGCGGGAATACTGGACGAGGCCTTCCGGCCTTCGTCCAGTATTCCCTCGACTTTTCCAAGTTTATACCCCGATAAATTCCACAAAAAGGCCATTCATTCCTATAGTGATTGATTGACTGAATGGTTGCTAAATTGAACTTCCCACCCACATGCTGTTATTACAAAGGTCCATCTGTAGCCCATTTCATCAACATTGCAAAGTATACTTTAGTAGCAAAGTATACTTTGAGGGAGACATTTTCAATTTTATGATAAATTTATTAATTTTTATTATACTGAATTTATTACATTATCACAGCCATTAATGGCTGTGATAATGTAATAAATTCAGTATAATAATTCTGCATACTTTTAATCATGAAATACATGCATTTGTTAGTTCTATTTGAAATAATGCATTTCAGGAAAAATAAATGATTACTCCCTCAAAGTATACTTTGCTAGAAAAGTATACTTTGCTAGAAAAGTATACTTTGCAATTTTGATGAAATCGGCTACTGGTGTACATGTATCAAGGCAACACAGTTTGACAACTAAGGCTACAAAAAAGTTAATGTTTAGAATCTCATCCAAATTTTGGGGAAAAATGGTGCGGGTGGGACACTTTTATTTTTTATTTTCAGGCAATACTAAAACGAGGTGTTGAACGGCAATGCGCAGTTGCGTGCAATAGTGTGTTGTAATAACATGTTCATATTGAAGTATTGCTAATCTCGAGGGGGCGGGTTCAGGCGTTGCTGTATTGCGCTACGTAAAGCACTCAGATAAAGCTGTGGGAGCGGCATAATACGCGGGCCGCATCATTCTCGTAAATTTTACCAAATGTTTTTCATTTAAAAAAAAAAAATTAAATAAAAAACCCTTGGGCAGGCGGGGATGAGAATCTAAACATTAATTTTTTTATTTGAGTTATTGATGTTAAACAGAATATCAACAGCTAACATCATTTGAGACATGCCATGTGATTTTATACCTTCCGATATCTGTGTAATTTCATGAAATACGTTAACAAAATTTACAATATTTTACGTAAATGGCGTCAAAAGTAGACAAAATTTATATTCCGCATGTATTCTGCAAATTTTGTCAACTATTGGCTTAATTTATGACAAATATTGTAAATGTTGTAAACGTATACTGGTAGGCGACCCATTTTTCGTCCATACCTATTTTCCCGGACACCCTCGTAAACACTTAATTCTGCATTTTCATACAAAATTTTTGTTCCTGGTCATTAAGGTGGTCATTTCCAGTTGTCAGGTGTGAAGATTTCTGAGAAAAATGAGTAAAACTATTAAATTGAACTGTTTTCATACCTGCCAACTTCTGTTGACACCTGTATGACGTGGAACTTGATTATCGGGACCGGGCGCTTGTGTTGAAAAGAGGCAAAGCGTACAGAATAAAGGAATTAACAGTATCTTCGAAGTAATACATGCAATAATTGCTATCATTTGATCAATACCATACAGTATTAATTACTTTCACTGTAATTTTGCAGTTTTAGCTTAACAAAAAGTAAATATCGCGGAAAATCCTAGTGTCCGGAAAAATGGGTGTCCTGTATTTTAATTGGCCTTTTAATTACCCCTTTTCGGGCCCCATTGTCAGCAGTTACCTCCCACTATACTAATGAATTTGATGTTATTCTATGTAAGGCGAGCCGACGTATTTGTTAATGTGAGAAAAATCACGGTCAGATGTAAACGTTTAAAATTATTGCGAAAATAACGTGATTTTTGGCCGGAAATGGGTCGCCTACCAGTATAATGAAATTACAGATGTCCGAAGGTACAAAATCCCGTGGCGAATCTTATCTAAGGCCGGGCGATTTTCAACAGCCTTGTTAGATTGTCAAGGACTATATTGTGCATATTAAACATAACCGCATCCAAGAGGCCCTTTAAGTGTACCTGCTATATGGTCTATCCGACAGAATGAGAAGTCAACTGGGTGGACGATTACATTAAATGTGTCAATCACTGCCCCTGTGGTCGACTTCTTCTTAGCCTGGTATGGCACCACACTGAAAGGAACATGTCAATAATATATAAATAAACAAGATTTCTGCATTAACACTTTCACCCCTAACTACGGTAACTGGAATGGATTTTGATATGTTAATTTAGCACCAAATCCAATCGTCACAAAACTAGTCAGTTTATGAAAAAGGGATGTTTTTGTTCTCAAAAATATGAAAATTACTTAAAAAAAGTGCAGATCCTGATAAGACGGCTCGTTACGAGCCGGCTCATCTGTATCTACACTATTTGCCAATGCCACTATACAAGCCTGTGGTGTTAAAATGGTTAATAAGATATGTTGAACAATACTTCCGTAACCAAGAACCCACTCTTCCAATGCTTCGGTATCAAGGAATTAGTGAGTACTACACGCTAAGCAGGGATTCCGCTGCGGAAAATAAAAAAATCGCCACTTCAAAAGAAAAAAAAAGAAAAAAGGAATAACCAATAAGATAAAATAAAGAATTGGCAATAAAAAATTACAGTTTTCAAAAAAAAATAATTCGAAAATTGTAATTTTTTATCGCCAATTGTTTATTTTTATCGCCAATTGCGAAAGTGGCGATCGCCAGCGGAATCCCTGACTAAGTGGCATCAATTTTAGATTTCACAATGTTTATGTTATATGGCGATTTCATCAAATCATTTATGTCATTTAAAGTGAAAATATCAGTGTCTGTAAATCGTTTCGTTATAAATAAAGTCAATAAACATAAACATTGTGGAATCTAAAATGGATGCCACTTAGCATAATAGTAGCCATATTTGAATTGAGCTTGGTATGGCCGGTCCACATTGCTCAGTATGGTCTTAGGTCTTAATACATTAGCCATTACCAGCCTTTCCTCAGCCCATTATAGCGCTGGGGTGCCCCAGCGCCTTAACTTCAAAAACAAGGTACCCCAGCGCTATAAATTTCAGATAGAACATAAAAAAGTTCCAATTTATATACTGTTTTCATTTAGTTTCAGTTCCATTTGATCCATCCTTGCAAGCACTGTTAAGAGTGTATTATAAGCTTTAAACATGTATTAAAGGAGATATACATGTATGCAGGGCTCCAGATAAGGAATTAGTAATTGAGTATTGTTACTCCATCATTTATGATGAAGCAATTGGGTATTTCAAAACTTGAATAGTGTAAAATAAAATCACAATACTGTTTGCACATCAACAGACCACAATTATTGAATAGTTTGCTTCGAAATGAAAACACATCTTGGTATTTCATTAGAATTGTCTCCTTGGAGACAATTCTAATGAAATACCAAGATGTGTTTTCATGGAAAATAAGAAAAGATATGCTATATTTGTTGTCTGTTTATTGTTTTCTGCAGCATGATAAAGGTACCACAAAAATTGTATTGCTTTTTAATACCCGCTACTTCTGATTTCAATTGGGTTTTTAGCAATTTTAATTGGGTATTTACGCAAATACGCAGCTTATCTGGAACACTGCATGTATGTGTATATGCCCAATTTAATAATCATTACTAAACAAAATGTGTCGTTCACGGTGAAATACCCCAGCGCCTTAAATTATTTCTGGGGAAAGGCCCGATTACCTCTTGCAGTTGTGAACATGTTTCTGACAAAGAAAACACCCGTTGCAATTTCTCGAATACAAGTTTTTTTGCATTACTTTATGTACAGCTTGGTTTGTGCAATGATGAACTTGTGGCCAGGACACCCGTGAGTCTTGATGATTACTAGTTCTGAGTATGTAACTCTAATTATATTTCATTACATTTTAAAGCTTTATGAAGAAGTAATATTTGCAAATTTGTGTTTGAAGTGTTCTCTGTTTACTTTCTACTTAGTGGAGAACAATAAGCTAATACACACTTTATTAGGTGAGTTTATGATAATATTTGCAAATTTTGTCTCAATAACAATACATGTAGAGCTCCAGATAAGCTGCGTATTTGCTGAAATACTCAATTAAAATTGCCAAAAACCCAATTGAAGTAGTGAGTATCAAAAAGCAATTACAATTTTGTGGTACATTTATCATGCTGCAGAAAACAATAAACAGACCACAAATATGGCATATTTTTCTTATTTTCCATGAAAACACATCTTGGTATTTCATTAGAATAGAATTGTCTCCAAGGAGACAATTATAATGAAATTCCAAGACATGTTTTCATTTTGAAGCAAATATTCAATAATTGCTGTCCGTTGATGTGTAAACAGTTGTTTCATTTGATTTTACCCAATTAAAATTTAGAAATACCCAATTGCTTCAGAAATGATTGAGTGAAAATACTCAATTAGTAATTCCTTATCTGGAGCCGTGAATACATGTATAACGAAGTATGAACATGAACGTCCTGCAAATTATTTCTATATTTTAGTACGCGAAATGAAAACGGTTTCTGCAAATGTACATTGTTAACTGGTGTAGCGATATAGTGCAATTTATTGCCTATAAAGCGGAAAAACGTGCAGCTAGATGATCAGATGTTTATCATGCAAGGCCGCCACCAGTTCACTGATTAGTAGTGCAAGTTCAACATTGGACGTAGGGACAATAGGTGTAAATTAAAATGCAGCTTGTATCGCCGCCTGATCGGTCAATATATGTGGCTGTGACTGGAGAAATGGGGCTTAGATCCAGATCAGCTTGTGCATCTGCACAGTCTAATCAGGATCTGCACTGTTCGCCATTTCATCAATGAAATAACCGACATACTTCTTACGAGATGTGCCGCGGCCAGCATGTCGAGCCCGCCGAGGCATTTGATGGTCTCAGAGTGTATTTATTTGAAGTTTGATGCCCAATGAGCATTCCAAGTTTCAAGCAAATCTGACTTACGGTTACAGAGATAGTAGGTATGTGAAAACTTTAACGCAAATTTTGACAGAAACTTTAACGCAAATTTTGACAGAAACGTTAACACAAACTTCTAAGTCATTTGACCTTCACATAGGGGCACAGGGGCCGCATATGAGTGGGACACAGAATGAATATTTGGATGATGACTAATAAGCATATGAAGTTTCAAGTCAATGTGACTTAGGACTGCAGAGATATAAGGTATTTAAAAACTTTAACGCAGATTTCGGAACGCAAACTTGTAAGTCATTTCACCTTGACCTTGGGCACAGGGGCCGCATGAGTGGGATACAGCATGAATATATGGATCATGACTAATAAGTATATGAAGTTTCAAGTCAATGTCACTTAGGACTGCAGAGATATAAGGTATTTAAAAACTTTTAACGCAGATTTCGGACGGACGCACGCACGGACACCCGGACGTCATTGTGATCACTATGTCTCGCTTTCCGCAAGCGGGCTCGACAACCAGCAATATAGATCGATATCAAACTACAGGTGTATGCTATTTGATCAGGAGCTACACTGGTCAAAAATCCCAGAAGCCCTATTTCTCCAATCACAGCCACATATGTAGAACTTTGTTCCAAATACTGGCCTCTACTATGTGGAGCATATACATGTACAAGAAAAAGTCAGTTGAGTTCCAATCAGTTCGCCTGCAAAATTGTTGTGACTGGGATTATACTGGGCTATCACTGCACATGTATTTGAAATATTTTCCAACATGATCCAAATTTATGTCTCCTTTTAATTCATTGAACCTGGACAATAGCAGCTCATTGCCTACTATGGTTGAGACTCCAGTTTTCGGGGTAGTCAGAGATTTTGGGGTATTCACATACTTTGTAATTTATAGACATGTGTGCAGCAGCTATGTCCTTTAAAAATGCCACCAAATCCAGTGTTTGGACTAAATACTGGTAATTTTTGCCATTTAGATCATTTTGTTCACGAACCTACCATGATGCTCTTCAATATTGTTAAAATCATAAACAACAGAAAAGTTTCAAGTTTTCTTTCCCTGTGCCTCATTCATCTGCGAGATGATCAACAGCCAATGAAAACTCGGGACGAATTAACAGATTTATTGGCACTATCGGAATATACCCGAAAACATCAACCAAAAGTCAAGATTCACGATGGCTGACTCATGTGTTGCTAAACGCGCTGATGCGAATTTTAATCTAACAACAATCTTATTTTGAAGGCAAGAAACATTGAAAGAAATGTTGACCAATGGATTGAACTGACATATGATATGTTTTATAACAAGAATTCCGCGGAATCAAATGTCTCGCCTTGTCCCGCCGCTTGACCTCAAAACTCGGGACGAATTAACAGATTTATTGGCACTATCGGAATATACCCGAAAACATCAACCAAAAGTCAAGATTCACGATGGCTGACTCATGTGTTGCTAAACGCGCTGATGCGAATTTTAATCTAACAACAATCTTATTTTGAAGGCAAGAAACATTGAAAGAAATGTTGACCAATGGATTGAACTGACATATGATATGTTTTATAACAAGAATTCCGCGGAATCAAATGTCTCGCCTTGTCCCGCCGCCTTGACCTCGAGCCTAGGCCAGAAAGCAATTTTCACTGGCCCGAACATATTATACAATTATTGACTAGTGAGCCATAGAATATCAGATTATATTCTATGGCTCACTAGTCAATAATTGTTTTAGTATATGATAATAGTCGGTATATAGCACTTACGACCTTATGCTACTAGACAACAAGAAACGAGGCAAAGCCACGAAGGCCAGGTTTTTTCCAAGCATAGACACTTGGATAACATAATTATACCCACTTTTTGTAGACTAGATGGCCGTGGCCTGCATGTCGCGCCTTGGGGCGAGGCATGGACACTAAAAAAGTAGATATAGTAGATGGAAAAACTTTAACAAAAAAACTTTAACCGGCCAAAATGCATAAAATGCGCTTTCCGCAAGCGGGTGCGACAATGATGATAAACACCCATGTGAAGTATCAAGGTAATGGGTGAAGCAGTTGCAGAGATATAGTACACTAAAAATAATTAACAAAAAAATTCAAAGTAATTTGACCTTGACATTGTGCACAGGGGCCGCACGGTTGGGGGTTAGAATGAAAATATGGATGATGATAAACACCCATGTGAAGTTTCAAGGTAATGGGCGAAGCAGTTGCAGAGATATAGTATAACGAAAAAGTTTTAACCAAAAAACTTTAACCAGATATACGTTAAAAAGTTAATGTTGAAAATGGCTAAGTCAATTACGTAGAAATAATAGGCGAAGGTAAAAAAATGGTCACATGTTGGATAGTTGTATGTGGTAGGCACCCCTTGGTTATGAAGCTGTGAAAGTTTGGTGGTCCTAGGTGGTACAGTACCAAAGAAATGGACTTAAACACGAAAACTTAACATTGTAAACGCGAAAATTTAACATTGAAAATGGCTAAGTCGACTGCGCGGAAAAAATGGGTCAAGTTAAAAAAAAAGTAACATGTTGGATAGTGATTGTGGTGGGCACCCCTTGATTATGAAGCTGTGAAAGTTTGGTGGTTCTAGGTGGTACAGTACCAAAGAAATGGACTTAAAACACGAAAACTTAACATTGTAAACGCGAAAACTTAACATTGAAAATGGCTAAGTCGACTACGCGGAAAAAATGTGTGAAGATAAAAAAAAAGTAACATGTTGGATAGTGATATGTGGTGGGCACCCCTTGATTATGAAGCTGTGAAAGTTTGGTGGTTCTAGGTGGTACAGTAACAAAGAAATGGACTCAAACACGAAAACTTAACATTGATTGTGGACGCCGCCCGCCCGCCCGGCTTTTGCCAATCCAATAGCCTGGATTTTTTTCAAAAAACCTGGCTAAAAATGGAAAAAGAATTTGAAAAAAAAACAAGAAACGAGGCCACTTTTTGTAGACTAGATGGCCGTGGCCTGCATGTCGCGCCTTGGGGCGAGGCATGGACACTAAAAAAAGAGATATAGTAGATGGAAAAACTTTAACCGGACACACGGACGGACGTATGCCAAAATGCCGACGATATCGCGCTTTCCGCAAGCTGGTGCGACAATGATGATAAACACCCATGTGAAGTATCAAGGTAATGGGTGAAGCAGTTGCAGAGATACAGTACACAAAAAAATCAAAGTAATTTGACATTGGGCACAGGGGCCGCACGGTTGGGGGGTAGAATGAAAATATGGATGATGATAAACACCCATGTAAAGTTTCAAGGTAATGGGCGAAGCAGTTGCAGAGATATAGTATAACGAAAAACTTTAACCAAAAAACTTTAACCAGACGTACATTAAAAAGTCAACGTTGAAAATGGCTAAGTCAATTACGTAGAAATAATAGGTGAAGGTAAAATAAATGGTCACATGTTGGATAGTTGTATGTGGTGTGCACCCCTTGGTTATGAAGCTGTGAAAGTTTGGTGGTCCTAGGTGGTACAGTACCAAAGAAATGGACTTAAACACGAAAACTTAACATTGTAAACGCGAAAAGTTAACATTGACTGCGCGGAAAAAATGGGTCAAGTTCAAAAAGGTAACATGTTGGATAGTGATATGTGGTGGGCACCCCTTGGTTATGAAGCTATGAAAGTTTGTTGGTCCTATGTGTTACAGTAACAAAGAAATGGACTGAAACACGAAAACTTAACATTGATTGTGGACGCCGCCCGCCCGCCTGGCTTTCGCCAATCCAATAGTGTGGATTTTTTCCCCAAAAAAACCTGGCTAAAAATGGAGAAAAAAAAGAGATTAAAATGATTTTTTTCCCAAAAAAAACCTGGCTAAAAATGGAAAAAAAGTTTAAAAAAAAAAGGTTTAAAAATTAACAAAAAAATAATGCTCGCTACTGGAGCCCAGAATTTTTATAATAGTCCTATATTTATCTACATATTATATCTGCACAGGTCCACATATTGCCACAATATTGTCAACACAGTTTACGGAAATGTAATACCCAGGTATAATAATTTACCGGTATAATTTACCTGTATAAATTACCTGTAATAATTTAGCTGGACATTTAGTGGTCAAGCTGGAAATTTGCACATGCTTGCACATGCAGAAGTGTTCAACTGGAGAAGGCTATTGTTCTCTCTACAGGTAAGGTGTACAGAGCGCACGAGAAAACGTGTCTACATGCATTAATGTTCAGTTTGTAGCATAGAAAGAAATAGAGTTTGACCTTGACCCTGGAGCCCGGATTTTTTTTTAATAGTCCTATATTCATCTACATATCATAGTAAAGGTATGTATAAAGTTTGATGACTGTAGCTGATAAGGTGTTGAAGTAATGACCGTAACACGAAAACTTAACATTGAATGATGACGACGACGCCGACTCCGGAAAAGCAAAACCTATGTCTCGCTTTCCGCTTCGCGGGCGAGACAAAAACTGCTAGTTGATGAACTTGTTAATACCCCGAATACTAGACCCACCATCATATATCTTTATTTTTTATGGCCAGGGCACCAGTGTGTTATCTGACGCTATTATACCGTAGAATACCGTAGAATCGTTGCTAGGCTCAGAAGGAAGGATCATAGATCCTTTTTAAGCCTACATCATTGTAATGTCTTGATCATACTGGACTGTTATAAAATTGTACATATTTTGTGTTAAAAACATATACTTGTGTAGTAGGAGGGGAATGTGTTATAAACTTAAAGTGAAAAATATCTTGTCGGCAACTGGGGTCGAACCCAGGCCGCCTGCATGAGACGAACACTCTACCACGTCGCTATAAAAGCCGGCTTGTACCGCAAGGCAGTACAAATGTTACGATTATCCTACTATGGCCGTACTACTACATTCCTCCTTCCTACAAATAGATATTTGTTTCTCAAATGTCTCCAGGTTCTTTCATAGACTCCTAAGTTCATTCGGTACGGAAGACTTTATACGAGATATGACTTCGCCTATTGGCTCGAAGGGTAATCTATCCTGGTTCATTGGCACCACTGTAGTAGGAGGGGGAATGTGTATAAAAATGAAAAATATCTTGTCGGCAGCTGGGGTCGAATCCAGGCCGCCTGCGTGAGAGACGAACACTCTACCACGTCGCTATAAAAGCCGGCTTGTACCGCAAGGCAGTACAAATGTTCGATTATCCTACTATGGCCGTACTATTACATTTGTAACAGATCTGGTGATATTCGGTACTTCCGCTACCTCATTCAGAGGCAAAACAGTTCTTACTCTTAGTAAGAATACTGGTTTTCATTGTCCCAAAGCTTGTCAATCCGATGTTTGAAACTGTTAAGGGTCTTTGCTGATACATCATATGGTAAGTTGTTCCATTCCGATATAATTCTCTGGGAAAAGCTTCAGAGTCTATAGCTAGTTTCACATCTTGGTTTCGCTTGTTTTGAAGATCGCTAATTTATAACAGTGACCTCGAGTTCTGGTTTCAATAATGGTGAAAAATCGCTCAGAAGGAATGTCCTCAATTCCTTTAATAATTTTAAAACACTGGATAATGTCACCTCTTTTGTGTCTATGTGCTAAGCTTGGTAGTTTGACTGATGTCACGGTAGAGTTTGTCTTACAATCCGGGTAAGAGTTGGGTAAACCTTCGCTGCACTCCTTCCACACTCTCTATTTCTTTCCGCAGGTATGGATGCCACACTGCATTTCCATATGGGGTCGCACAAGTGCTTTGAAAATACTTACATACGATTCTTCGTCAAGATATTCAAATGACCTACTAATTATAGACACTTGTTTTGTCTTGTAACAGCCTAACAAGTTCTCGTATCTTCAGGAAAAGCTATATATTTGAAGTGGGGACCGTTGGTGTAAATGCAGACACCATCGTAGCTTGACAATCTGTGAACAGCCAGTCCCTTTGCGGGAAAAGGGATCGAGACTGTCATCTTTCAATAGGCACGAAAATACATGACACAAATAAATTTCAGCCAAAATACAGTTAATGACACCTGGCAATACCAATATACAAAAATAAACAATACCTAGTTCCAGACATGTTATAATAGATTGCGATAGCGTCAGATAACCTAGTTGTGTATGCTAATAATTTCAAGTGATCTTGTTTACTCTTTCAAAGCGACCATTTTGTTACTGAGGTAACGGTTATATCGGTCTAATGGGTCCCGGGTCGTTTCGCCCATAATCCCGTTCGCACCCCGGGTCGTTTCGCCCATATTCCCGTTCGCCCCGGGTAGTTTCTACCCCTACATATATAATGTATAGAAATATTGTAATACATTAACAAATATAATTCAGTGACACAGAAATATGTATGTAACACATTAGTAGTACTCAGATGCAGTATATCCTGTCACGTTAGCCACGATTTCATATAAGTAGAAATTATTATATGAAATCGTGTTACCAGCTGGCACCACGTGGAGGTGTGACAGGTATGATGCACATAAAATAAGCATAAACTTATCATACATATTGTATTATATGATATTTTATGAGCATCATATAAGCCAGCCAAAAAGTATTGGCCCTGAAAAGGCCCGTTGAAGATCCGATTGGACAAATAATACCCATTCAGCAGACGATTCTCACTGCGACGGCGCGGCGGGTACTGTTGGACGGTAAAGATGGGAGCATCGGCGGAGAAAGAACGTGGCCGATATGGAGTTGTCCATGTACTGGATCCATGCCTCCTGTAGTCGCGTGTCAAGCCGTGACGAGTCTGTCCGTACGTCTCGGTCTAGTTCCTCCGCCATGACGTTCGCCTCTACAAGTTCCGCCTCCCATCGTAGTAGTGGCACCAGTCTGTATATCCCTAGTCCTGCCTGGCCTGCGCGGTGATTCATCCGGTAGTGCCAGCCTGCAACAAGTGATATGAGTACATACCATAAAGGATATTGTGTTTGTGAATTAAAAGTTGCGCTATTTGTACAATATATATGTACAATATATATTGTTGTTACATAGTTGTTAAAGATTTACACTTGTTGATATTGTCTCTTACCTTCCACGTCGTTGTTCGTCCGGACATGAAGCGAATAAGAATAACACAATGGAAATACGAGTTAATTTCCAATAGTTAAGATGTCCGCCGCCGCCGGTAACCTTGAGATAATTACCGACCGATAAAAACACGACCTGCTCAGTCCAAGGTCGCCGTTAGAGTGTTATCTGCTGCAATCAGATATTGGAGTATTTTTAAAAAAAATTATCTAATATTTAAGGGTAGGAATTGGCTCGAGGACCTTCCAAACCCGGGCATTTGAACCCAATAGTGGCATGCCAATGACCGTTGGCCCGTTTGTTTCCGAATTTACTAATATCTGCCATACAGTCGAAATATGTGCATTAAATGAAGGAGGCAATGAGGCGGTTAATTTAACTTAGCTAGTTCATTCTCCTATCGGGATTTTGGAGTACTATTTATCGGTGATTTTGTTTGCCAATTATAATTACTTCCTAATTGCATGTTAGTTGTCTGTCACTTCACACCAGTGAAGGTAATCCTTACTAATATAGCTTAATTGGGGCGGCGATATTCTTTCACATGATAATGAAGCCAGACATTAGGGCGGCGATATTCTTTCATATTAAACTGAAGCCATTAAGGGATTAACGCCTTTATGCTAATATCTTACCAGTGTGGTAAACAGTGTAGTTCCTGCTCAATACAACAACGATGTATGGTGGGCCAAGTGGCAGGTTGGGGTTCAATAAAAGAACACTAAAAAAGCAGGGGTTCAATAAAATAACAAATATCCTCATGCCACTAAACTCACTTGTCTTAGAAAATACATGTTCGCAATTTTATTTCAGACATCATTTAACAGAAGGCTGCAGAAGGCTACTGTCCAATTATATTATATTATTTGGATATTCCTCCTCTTATTAGGAGCATCCAGGTCGTATTAACCTGGCGATTTTACATGTTATGATATATACATGTACAAAAAATATTAACATTACAATTCACAATGTATAGCTACATGTACATAAAATACATACAAAGATGTAGGTCTGGATAGTAGCTAGTGCTTAATGGTAGCCCGATGTTTGCCAACTCTCTCTCTCTAGCCCACGCCATATTCATGCGCAAAAATAAAACATTCCGACTATAAATAGCTGAGATTGAGATTCACTGAGGCTAAATTTAACCAATCCGACGGTCCAATCCCGATCTAGTCATCACATCACCGTCAATAGCGTGCGACACAAATTGGCGGGTGGGGATTAACTCATGGGGCTCCGACCACTTCCCAGTCTTTTCGGAATATGTACACGGTTTGGCTAATCAAGATAACAATAAGACTCCAAAATGGAATTTCAGCAAAGCAGACTGGGAAACGTTTAGATCCTTAAATGAACAAATAAATACTGCATCTATATACTCCGACTAATATAACCAACGCCTTACAGATAGATTGGTTACTCATTTGGACTGAGAGTTGTGTTCCTGTCTCCGGCATGGGAAAACATAAACGACCGGAATGCCCGTGGTGGAACGAAGCATGCGAACTTGCGGTCCAGTGACGAAAAAAAAGCACTAAATAAATTAAATAAAGACCCCAACCCAACGAACCTTATACGCTATAGGGAGTCTCAAAGGACAGTTAAGGTGACTGTTCTTCATGCTCAAACTGCAAGCTGGATCAGTTCTGTGAATCGCTGAACTATAAAGAAAATAATAGTATTAAAGATTTTTGGCAAAAATTCACAGAATAAAAGGGAAACGATTTTCTCCAGTCCCGTTACTTAAATGTAAAATGACCACTGCAGCTTCCACTTTAGATAAAGCAAATTTACTTGCAAAGCAGTATGCAGAGGTTACACAAGACTCAAATCTTTCAATGGAAACATTAGACTTTCAAAATTATTTTGAGTCTAAACATAAGGACTATGTCGCGTGACACGTGCATTCTTGTACATTCCGGATGCCGTATAATTGTATATTTGAGATGTGTGGTACTGTTTTGTATTGTTGTGCGTATTATTGATTTCACATACCTGTGATTCCACATACCTGTGATTTCACACACCTGTGATTTTTACATACCTGTGATTTATCATGTACATTTCCCATGTACAATGTGCGTGTAATAACGGGGCTTATGTTGTATTGGTGGAAATACGTTTATGCGTGTCCTTTTTGCGGATTTAAATACACGTCTATTTTATGAGCAATGTTTTACTGATGTCACGCCATATTTGCCACAGACTATGCATGTGTGTGGTAGAGAACTCGTTGACTGCGTGTGCTGTTTTCGCTAGGGAAAATACCCCTTTTAGTATTACGGATGTCCACTATCCGTGCCAGCCGAGTTTGTCCGCGTGTCAGTTGTTCACCATATAAGGGACCTTCTGTAGGTGAAGCCAGTATATAGCGCAGACCATGCCATGGTCTGCCCTGTTATGTATGCTACGGCTTAGTGTTTCAGCATAGCCTGGTACTGGCCAACACGGATATATCAGATCACATACTGGTGATGCTTTGTGTCGTGATATTTCCGTAAATGACCACGATATTTGAGTTTAGTATGTGCTACACCCTCATTTGAGTGTATAGCCGTAGGACCGATATGGAGGTGTTTGGCGGGGCCAAAAAGCGACCTTCGCATTGTCGAGACCAGTCGAGTAGATTTCGGATTATGAGATCTGGGTCTATAGTGTGCAGATTTATGGTAGTGTGGGATATACCATGTTGGATGGTATTTATTCCGCGAGGGCTGTACACTGGTTTGGTTGAATTTATGGCGTGGGAACATATATTTATGCCAAATATAACCCACGGGTGAAATGGCAAAAGCCATGGTTTTGTAGTATTTATGTGAGATGTCGAACGAGGGGTAGGCATATTCATTATTCCGTGCATGGTTTCACTGGTGCATATATAAGCGATGTCTCGCTATGTGTTGGTGGGACACATATTTTCTGGTAACAGAAAGATAGTACTGTATTCACCAGTGACACGGAGGATTTTGGTATGTACCTACAACATTTTATTTCAGCTGTGATTTGCCGTTGTTCGATTCCCGTTCTAGTCCGTTGTGCATTCTGTCTGTCTGTCTGTGCGTATTCGTCCAGTAATTGGAGACTCATTTCATTTTTGTAGCCTCTTGAGAACGCTCCAGCGAGCCACATTGGACGTTTTGGTCCACTCGTTGAGGGCAGACCCCAGTCAGTGCAGAGTGTCAGGTCGTCCGAGTGTCCGTACGTCTGTCTGGCGCAGTGTGTGTAGCAGCTCCGGGTACAGGCATGTATAGAGCAGTGTGTGATAGCTTCATCGCGTTCAGCAGACAGTCACAGCCATAGTTTTAGTGAAGTGAAACGCCATACACACATCATATCATTATACTACCACCGAGTTGAATGTCACCTAAGTGAAACTTTTCCCGGCGTCTTAGCCATCGTGATAATCGCCATTTTTGTATTATATCGGAACTTTACATCCGGTCTACCACTTCCGGTATTACAACCCATTGATTCACCATGGATACTTTACATCCGGTCTACCGCATCCGGGTTGCTACAGTCGAGTGATACCATAGGAACTTTACCTCTTGTCCACCATTTCCGGAAATAATACTACCTTGGGAACTTTACTTCCGGTACCAGATTCCGGAACAGTATCGTTATTGACTATCATGTGATGTAACCACATCCGGCTTTGACTTTGACATTCATACTTTGGAAATATATTGCATAGGCAATACATATGTATACTTTGATAGTGTATGGTAATACTCCTATCATGGCATATCATGGCTAAGGGATTGTAGTAAGACTACATATATTGTTTATGGATTAATCCACTTGAAGTTGGATAATAGCCATATTGGTGACTAGACATCATATTGCGGGTGAGGCAGATCTTGGGACCTTGATACTCAGAGGTTACCACTATCTATTGAGATACGCCAGCACTGGGGTAGCTCAGATGATTGTCATTTGTCCTCCAATGTTCGTTCTGTCATGTTATACTTGTATGTTATTTTACTTTGATTAGCGATCATCAAAGTACGTGTGCATTCATACTATTGTCCACTACGGGACCATTGAGATACCACATACCGAGTTTATTCGTCTATAGCTTTTAAGTTGCGTTAAAGTATAACAGTCGATTGGCTTACAACCTTGTAGTAATTGAATAGTATCATGCACAGTACAGTGATGTTCGCATATCAATGTATCATGTATTCCTGTGTGTTCCCCATGTAATATAGTGTACATTATAAGTGATTAAGTGACTACGTGTACTTATCTACTCTAGCCTATCCCTTACACTTCAACTGCATTGTTACCACTTTTCGTTCGTCAGATCAAGCTATATTGGCCATAACGTCATAACAATTGAAGTATACTTGGTTCATATGATAATAGGGGAGACAATTTGTCTCGATCATTCCTGACCTTGGTAATGACATTGACAGACTACTTAGATGATCCTGGCACTGAAGACATAGCCCTTGACATGCCCTTTTCTATCGAAGAAATGAAACGATGTCTGGCAGCGCGCTCTGGTTCTACACCCGGTCATGACAGACTGTCCTACACTATGTTCCAAAATCTGTCTGAAACAGCTCTGCATACTGTACTAGAGCTGATCAACAAGGTCTGGGTAACCGGGGTACTTCCAGACACATGCAAAGAGTCCCTTGTGATACCAATTCCTAAACCTGGAAAACCAATAAATGACCCGAAGTCCTACAGACCGATCTCTCTGACGTCCCACCTGTGTAAACTTATGGAGGGAATGATTAACGATAGGCTCGGGTACCTTTTAGAAAAACATTGAATTTTAAGCCCAAATCAATCAGGTTTCCGAAAAGGGCGGAGCACACTGGACCAGCTCCTAAGTCTTCAGCATGACATTAAAAAAGCACAAATGAACAACAATCATGTTTTAGCCGTATTTTTAGACCTACACAATGCATTTGATTTAACATGGCATAAAGGACTGCTATACAAGTTAAAGGAATATGGGATCACAGGAACTATTTATAAATGGGTCAGGAATTTTCTGTTGGGTCGTAGTATACAAGTACGGGTGGGAACTTCCCTTTCTGAACGGCATACCATAAATCGTGGGACTCCGCAAGGATAAATTATATCACCAACGCTGTTCAATATTCTGATTAACGACTTCTCTCGAACAGTTACAAACATAGATTCCGGGATCGTCGTATCTCAATTTGCCGACGATAGCAGCAAGTGGCTATCTGGTTCTAATATTCAATACTTTGTAAAACGAGCATAACGCGGACTGAACCAGATCTCGGAATGGTGTCGAAATTGGGGATTCAAAATATCAACCGGGAAAACGGTGGGGATCCTCTTTGGCAAACAAGTTAAATCAACTGTAATACTTACACTCGATGGCACTCCTGTGAAATTTGAAAAGGTGGTGACATTTCTGGGCACGTATTTGGATAATAGAATGACATTTAAGCACCACTTTGATCACTTAGAACAAAAAATCCTACAGGGACTTAATTTGATGCGAGCAGTAAAAGGTACCAAATTTGGGTGCAATAAGCACTCTCTTCTGCTGCTCTATAAATCACTCATCCAGTCACAGTTAGACTACGGTGCCCAGGTCTATCAAAGTGCCAGTAAGACACAACTGTCTCGACTGGACGTTATTCAGGGAAAAGCCCTCAGGATAGCCCTAGGAGCCCTCCCTTGTACACATGTCAGCATATTATGCATGGAGGCGGGGACACTACCTCTCAGTCTTAGAAGAGAAGAACAAACACTTAGGTATTGGGCACGAACCCAGACCAGGGCGGGTAGATGGATTCCCTGGGAAACATTCATTCAGTCTGTCACGGAGGGTGTAAGACATAACTACCCTGCGGGTGTCCCAGGGCAGTCCGACCCGGCAGGAGGGAACCCGGTATGGCGGATGTTCGATGACCCGGAATTGGTGGGAGAGAACAAGCGTTACCCACAAGGGGCACCGTTTGGGCAGACCGATGACAGACTTGTCATGGAGTATGGACTTGGGGGAACAACTTTTGCTGACTTTCGAAAACCTCCAATTCCTCCATGGACCATACTCACACCGCCGACGTCCATGTCCGTATCAGACAGAATTTCTAAGAAGGACCCCACGCATTTGATCCAGTCTGCAGCCTTGGAAATGATCGATCAAAATTACAAACATAGACTGCAGATATTTACTGACGGCTCAAAAGACCCACTCTCAAATAGAGTATCAGCTGCGTTTTCGATTCCGTCCCTCAAAATTAGCAAACCGTTTAGAATAACGGACCAAACATCAATCTTGACAGCTGAACTCGTTGGAATTATTAGAGCAATGAACTGGTTGATTGAACATGAACCACTGTTTTCTGTTATATTCACCGACTCTCTCAGTGGTTTGCAAGCTATCCAAAATTACAACTCCCGTTCCAGGCCAGATTTAGTATTCGAAATTTGGCATACGTATAACATTGCACTTAAACAAGGCCTGGACATTAAACTTGAATGGATCCCAGCTCACGTAGGACTTTATGGAAACGAAGCGAAAGGCGGCCCTCTCACATCCGGGCATTGACACCAGGGTTGGATAATCCCCGACAGAGGTTTACTCTATTATTCGGCAAAACAGTATTCAGAAATGGCAGAAAGAAGTAGACTCCAATTATAAGATACAGAAAACATTTTTGGCACCCTCTGTCAGATTAAAACCTCAAGAAATATATCATGAAAACAATAAATTGGACAAAAGTATCACTCGACTGAAATTTAATATTACGTTACTTCCTGTAAAACCCCGGTTACATCCGCCCAGTTTTTCTCCTATGTCCGGAGTTCGATCTGCAGCGGGATAAACTTAGGCGCGAGCTTGTCGGACTGCAGACTCCAATGATATTTTCCTCCATCCTGTGCCCCAAGGGGGCGGCACGACGCTCCGTATATCGGGCGCTCGCCGCGTATCTGGTGGACTGCAGAATGGGAGACAATATCTAAAAACCTACACGCCCTGATCTGGATCTGGAATTGGGTATTGAGAGCGTGGGGCCCATTATATTAGGAAGACGTTTTAAATCAATCTTTGTGTGTGTCCTGGGAGTCGGGTGGCGGGCGTGGGGGTGCCTGCGCTTACGCCGGTCGGATACGGCAGATACGCACGGGGTGACTAGCCGCCATAGGGCTATACTTAGTCCGTCCGATATTCTGGCGAGGGTCACTGGCAATGCTGTGGCGGCTTGAGGTCCGGGTTTCGAAATCCCGCAGGCCCCGGCTGTTGTCGGCGCTTGCGTCTTGTTTCCTCGCCCGCCGCCTGGCACCACGACATCACAACTACACATTGGTTGGGCCATCCCACCCACGTCCTTTTCTCCGTCTATTCCCATTCCAACCAAATGTCATCAGGTTGCCCGCCGATCCTGATATGCGGAACGAACAACGTTATCTAAGAGTCGTTTCGAATAAAGACATATCATTAAAAATGTTATCAAGCTAACAATTACTATCAGCACTGTGGCAACTTTTACATACATTATGCCACAATTGTATCTATGTGTAAATTATATTAACATATGCAAATTTTAGATGTCTTGTTTAAACAAATGTTATAGTAATTGCTTGTCCTAACATATTTGGGAAAGCGGGTTTACTTACTTTGAAGCTGGCCTTCACCATTTTAAGAAGGATATTTTAACTAGTTTTCTTTACGATTTTTAAATACTTTTTGCACATTTTGGTCTCCGTGCTCGCGTTCTAGATTAAAGTAGTTGTTATTCCCTTGCTGGGGCCTCGTTGAAGTCTGGCGGGGAATACGTTTCTTATGTTTACATGCCGCATTTATTTCGTTCTAGCTAATTTTAAACTGTGTATGCCATGTAGCTATATTGTTTTAACATACTCCAATTCCGTTATTTTAGTTCTCATGTTCATGCATTGCCTGTAATTATCTTTTACACTTTGTAATTATCTTATGCTTTTACGTTACATGTAACTATTTTTGGAATGGTGGCCCGTATAGTTTTCGAACTTGTGGCCACCATAAATAAACTTACCACAACAACAAATCCCGAGCACAAAACCCGGTGAACGCTTCCAGAATTGGAGCAAACATCGACGTAATACAACGTACATTTCTGAAGAGATGCCAACTCAACCGCATATATACGCATATATAAGGCATATACGGATGCGTGATCATGTACACGTGCGTCTTCACGCTATGTGATATAGGCACACATACGTACGCACATACAAGTCACCCAGCAGACCACAATTTTGTTTACTTTCTGCCATAAATATCTTTCAGAAGTATTATCCGTTTGCAGTGAAGCATGAAACAATCTCATGTTTATTTCTACACTGCTGAACGTCTGTCTGTTCTGACGTGGTGGATTCGCTGCTCAACAACTGGCAATCTATCACCGCCGTCAGTATGTCGTCCCCGTACCAAGCAGTGCCAATGACCTGCGCCAAAGAGCGATTCAACCTATGCAATAAATAGAGAATAGTAGGTTAGTGCCATGAATGGGAAAACATATCTGGCAAGGCTCAGGAAACAGGATGGGCGAGGCTGAAACATAACTAGCGTTGCGATTTTTGCATATTCTACGGTTATTAATTGTGTTTTATTATAATTCATTAAAACAGGCCTATTATCTAGAATGAAAATATATTTATATTGGTGGTCTAATGTTATCATTTCACAAGTAAAACGTTTTGCTGCTCAACGCGTGCTTTCTGTCCTGCTACATTACGTATTTTCAAATTATCCCACGTTTATGACTGTCTGATAGAATATTGTAGAATAAAATAAGATAACTTCTCATAGGGTCTGATGAAGTGGTGTCATGGACTGTGCCAGTGTAGGAACCAGCCGGGCCATGAATAATATAGAGGAAACCAGTCATGGTACAGCTTAGCAACAAGGAGTAAATTCTCAGGACAACGGCATTGATTATTATTATTATTATTATTATTATTATAACAGACTCGGAGACATAAATATAATAATTGCTACATGAAAGGTATGTCTGTGTCAAACATTTGATTATATTTGTGTGACCCTTGTAGGTCGGCAGCTCATTAGTAATTAGCGGTCGGAGGTGTGTCAGATGCAGTGCCTTATCGCCAGACTGGCATAATGTAGAAAACCAACTGTGTTAGCCTCTAAATTGTCCTCAAGCAAGAGATATTACAATATTATGTGTATGCTATACACATGCAGGTTATATTTTCTGCGTACGAATTGGTGTGGGGATGTAGTACAGGCATTTTGTGACATGACCTCACACTAACTGCAACAGAAACTCTTTCTCATAAATATGTCCTATATAACATATCAAAAGTCCTAAGGAATCCAAGTGGTGGAACCTATTGAAAAGTACTGAAATCGGTGATGGCATTTTTCTCCATTGCCGCCCATGTTAAAAAATGGATTTCTTGTCTGATGTTCGGACAAAAGGTTCAATACTATTCATAATCTAACAGACACATTATGTTATATGAGACATGAATTTAGATACAATACAATGCATGTTCAAAGGGAAATTCACAACAAATTTAAGTGATTTGCAAAATTAATGTCACTATTTTGTGAACATGATTCATTGCAAAATGGTCAAGTTGTTAACTGCAAAATGTGCAATCATTGAAAAAAAATCATGTGTCGTTTGTATTAGGCATAATTACTGTACTTTAAATAAAAAAGTATTCGTTTCTATTAGGACTTTTGATCTTATACAGGACAATAAACCAGTTGAAAGAATTTATGTTGCAATTTGTGTGAGGTCATGTCATATAATCGTTCGCGACCATGTATGTATACACGTTGAATAGAAGCATAGCGTTGCACTTTTGTTTCCGCCACCTTTAATTTATGTCGTTGACAACCATGTATATATACTTTACAGCGCCTTATTTTCCATCCGGTCACAGTTCTCTGTACTGCGAGTTCGACGGTAGCGTTGTTAAATGTATATAAGCCAATCTGCGCTCTGCAGTCTAAATTTTGTCTGCAGCTGTATTTTACACGTTACAGTTTCTGACTGTTCTATTATAAGCATTGCAAAACAGTGTTATCCCGTTAGGAGTACTGAATTGAAATATTATATACATTATATATATATACATATAAATTGTGCATTCTTTGGTTAACGTGGTACGTATCCTGTCCGTTCGCCCTTTTTATTTTCATTCGTGTGAATCTACACGTTAACACCCCCCCCCCCCCCATTTCACCCTTTTCCCACCCAACACCCCATCATTGTACTATTTCCTGGTGTCTATTCATGTTATCCCTCAGTAATTGTCTGTCACCCACCTGTCTCTTTATCATATCCAGTTATCAACCTGATATTATATTGTATATTAGCATAGGCGTCGCAAGGGGGGGGGGGGTTCGGGGGGTGCGAACGAACCCCCTTTTCAGTTTTAACTTTTGGATGCAAATATGACTATTGGTAAGGAAAGTACATAATACGTCTCTGCTATTGGATATAGACTGTTTCTATTTCAGGAATACATGTTGAATATGTATGATCGCGATGTCAACTAGTCTAGAATCGGCTTCGCCCTCCAATTTAACTCCAGTCTCTGTGGCTGTTGAGAGATTGTGGCGAAAAATAAGCGCCTGAATTATATACATACAACAACAGCAACAACAACACCAATAATTTGTCTGCATCATGAAAAACTCTAAAGATAAAAGCCAACGGAAGTTGGACTCCTACTTTGTGCCCGGGTAAATGATATGTTCATATGTGTACATATTCATTCCCCACCCAAAAAAAACACATATACAGCCCCCTACCCCGCTCCCTGGCCAGATTAAATTCATGTCGTGTTTGGGCCCCACCACCTAGACACGACACGCCGCAATTCCACTACGATTCAACAACCAAAATAAATATGTGCCTAAAATCAGAGTTTAAGCATCAGCAATACGACGAACTTGCGTCTCAGTCAACTCGTATTACGATTCGTGATAAGAGTTGTCTGAGACGCAAGTTCGGGTCGATTTCCTTGGAGGAGTCATTTTCTACGATTTATCTAAGATTTACAGATATTTTTCTTACGGAAATTCTGTGTTCCGATTGTGGAAATTATAGCTCTAAAATGCATTAGAACGTCGGAAATTGCACATAGAAATCAAAAAATATTCTGAGGGAGGACCCCCGTACCCCCCGTCTAAGGAGAGGGGACACCCCTCTCGTGCAATGATGACGTTCATACATCACCTGGGGAACTGGTTCATCAGGTCTGCCGCAAGAAATATACCAGCCAACAACAAATAGCGAAAGCACTGAAAGGGAAAGAACAAGAGCAAATAGTCGACAGGCATGTGCGACTACGCTCAGCTGATGAGAAGGGGTTCCATTATGAAATAGACTGTCTTTTCTTTGGGAGGTCAGCTCATGTTGTGACCAAGAGGAACAGTTCTGATTGGACTGTATTTCCAGTGAGGACAGTTGAGTTCAAGGACACGCTCTTGAAATCTTGCAATGAAAGAGGAGATGATTAGGCAGCCATAGTAAAAGCTCGTGTGCTGCATGTGCATGACCTGCATGCTGCAGATGCAGTGTATCACCAAATGTGCAGCGTCGATTTTCGTACGAAGAAACACATGCCAGCAGATCATAAGACCATCGAAACAGTAGTCAAAAAACCCAAATTAGGTCGTCCACAAGAGTAAGAAAGGGTCAATGCCTTCCTGGAAGCTGCTCACTTCCTGGAAGAAAATGACGGTGAACAGATCACGATCAATGATCTTGTTAGCCGGATGGAAAACAACCTCCAAGGCTCAGAACTTGAGGCATATGGCTACACGCACATGAAGTCCAAACTGAAGGAACATTTCGGTGACAGAATCATTCAAACCGAGATTAATGGTAAACAAAATGTGGTTACCTTCGGAAACACTGCCAAAGCGATCCTTCATGACTTTTATTCTCACAGAAAAGCTGCTCCCGAAACAGAGAAGAGGAGGATCATCGAAACTGTTGCCAGACTCATCAAAGATGACATTAAATCTGTAGACACATTCAATGGTGTATATCCTGACTGTGACTCACTGAAGTCTGAAGAGGATGCCATCAACTTTCTTCCAGAAAGCCTCAGGGTTCTACTGAAAGGGTTGTTTGGGGGCAAAAACGTCTGCATGAAAACTGCCTCCATCGGACAAGCAATCGTGCAGGCGAGCCGACCAAGAGTTATTCTGGCGCCACTGCAGATTGTGCTAGGAGTCCAGGTCCACCACCACTTCGCATCACGCTTCCTGGTCGATACTCTTCACCAGCTTGGGTTCTGTTGCTCCTACAAAGAGTTGCACAGATTTCTGCACAATGCTGTGGTGTCTCATAGAACTGAAATTCCTGGTTTCTCCGGTGAGTTCATCCAGTATGCCGCAGATAACGTGGACCATAACATTCGAACCCTGGATGGCAACAACACATTCCATGGCATGAGGATGATTGCTGCCGTAACACCAGCTACCAAGTCCACCAATCCCATCATCAGAGTAAAATGCACACCTGACGTATCCATGATGGGGAGAGTTCCAATTGTGTTCCATAAGGAAGTAGGTCGTGGAACAGACGCAGTCACTTACGAAAGGCTTGTCAATATGGAGGCGCAAGACCCAACGGCAGACCTGGACCTCATATGGAAGACACCCATCCTGTTTGCCTCACCGATGCCAGCATGGTCTGGGATGATGCAGTTTGCACATCATGGCAATCATCCATGGAAATCATCCATCGTCTTTCTTCCAATGATTGACATGAATCCCAGTGACGCCACATGCATCTACTCCACACTGAGATTTGTAAGTGGGCATGCCCGCCGCCACGATGCCACCCCCATCATTACGTTTGATCAACCACTCTCGTTGAAGGCCCTATTGATCATCAACGCTGAGCCAGAAGGAAGCGCCTTGAGAAATATTGTCTTGAGACTTGGAGGCTTCCACACCCAGATGAGCTCAGATGCTCAGAATAATGGAACTGCTCAAAAACAAAACCGAATCCCTGAAAGCCTCTAGTAGGACTGGTGCCCTCTGGTTACAGTACATGGATATGGTAGACATCCTTCGCAAATTTCTGAGAGCAGTACCGGAAACTGGGAACTACACCTCGAGGCAATATCAGAAATGCTTCCTTTCATGGCGGCATCTGGGCACAATCTTTACACGATTTATGTGCAGCGGATGTGCAAGCTCCGAGTGGAACATCCAGATGTCTACCAAAGATTCCAAGAGGGTTTCCATGTGGTCAGAAGTGATCGCCTATGGGCAGGACTTTCCGTCGATCTGACCATGCCAGCTTGCGCTGAAGTCAACAGTGCCATGCAAGAGCTCACAGGAGTCGACTACAACACTGGTGAGCAAAACAAGGACATGCCAGATGCAAGACAAGCTCGTGACCTGAAGGATATGCACACAGTTCTGAACTATCTCTATGATAGAAACCCCTTCTGCCCTGATTCAAGCTTGCGCAGTGTCTCGACCGGAGTCCACGCACACACTACTGTGAATATTGAGAAGGCAAACACCATCTTGGCCAGCATGGATGGACAGACCACTGCTGAGTACACATTCAAGAAGAGGGACCAGGCAATCACCTTGAGCACACAATCCTCAGTAAAGATTGGTGGCGAAGAAGTACAGGTGGATCCTCAACTACTTTTCCTGCGACTCACAGTTGCTGCAAAAGCATCTCGAGATCTGGCATCAGTGCTCAAGTGTGAATATACTCACTTCAAATCGCTGTTTCAAGCATTTATTCAGTTATTCGCATTTTGTATACCCCATCCAAAGCGAAATTTGCGTGTACGAAAGAATCTCACACAGAATCGGAGGCCGTCCGGCGTGGATTATCGGTCATATTTGGCCGATAGCTGATCGCCAGCTCAAACTAAAGTCGTGCACCATGACCATATACATTAGAAACTCCAACCATACAAAGATCGTCCAATTGTGATCGTTCACCGATCAAAAAAACACGTTTTCTAATTTCATTGGCTTTCATTCATGATTCGCGTATGATTATGTCTTCCGGAAACCCTGAAAAGGGAAAGTCCTCGCGTCTATTTTTAGGTTTAGCCAATCAGAGATGTTCTTACATAGACGCTTCGGTGCTTATATTATGGAAGATGGTGCATTGACCCAGTTCCAGATAATGAACGACAAAAAAGTGTTTTTTAGATCGGTGAACGACCACAATTGGACAAACTTTGTATGGTCACGATGTTTATATTTGCATTTAATAATGACTAATTTTGCCAACTTAATGATTAATTAATAAAAATGGGATTTTTTAATAGGCATTTTGTTGGTGTCATAGGTTCGAGTCTTCCACCTGTGGATCTGTACTGTTTGCAAATGCCACTATACAGCGGGCTTTCGGATTGAACCCAGTGTAGTGTGGCGGCTGTATCTAAATTACCATGTGCATTCTTACAGTGATGCTGCTATTTTACCGATCCTTGGTAGTCGTTGAGCACGACTGTCATTTCGACAGTTATGTACATTTTGCCTATTATTTCGTTATTAATTGTGTTAATTTTTACATTGACTTTCGCTTAAGATGGTGCTAGGTACGGTTTATGCGAGTTGACGTGGAACGATATTAACAAGATATTATTCAAGAAGGTGTATGTCTTACTCGGTTACCTCTCAGCCACAATCAATAGGAGCTATAAGGAGGCAGCTGCTACGTCTCCAGAGTGCGACCATGACTTGAATATTGCTCGTCTCACGCACAGACAACATATACATTTTATTGAGATGCAAAGGCGGTCCAGCAGGTACGTAACGCATGGTTTCCAATATATCAGCAGTGAGGGCACAATGTTGGCCACCTAAAATATTAACTTCCGAAGAAAGGCAGTGATTTTTCAATATTAACAAACTGAAGACCAATATCATTACTTAACGTAGATAAATCTAGGTAGGTATATATAAATATAAAAAAAGTCCTGACGTCCATAATGGATTTTTCACAAACTGGATTTCTCAAAGGAAGATACATATGAGAAAATATTAGAACACTTTATGAATCAATAGACTATTTAAACGAAACTAACTCGCCAGGTTTCTTTTTATCTGCAGCTTTCGAAAAGGCATGGATACCATTGAGCATACATACCTCTTAACAATATAAGTACGTTTTTACTTTGCCAATGATATTTTAAAATGGTTTGAGCTTTTTTACACCGATGCAAAACGCTGTGTTACAAATAATGGATTGTTATCAGATTTTTTCGCAATAGATAGAGGTGTAAGACAAGGATGTCCGCTATCACCTTACCTATTCATTATTTCCATTGAATACTTTCTCACGCAATTATAAACAAAACAGATATAACAGGAGTCAAAATCGACGACATAGAAATTAAAATTACATGTACAATGTTTCATGACGCATGGTACAAACAAATATTTTGAGAAATTAATTTACATAATTGATGAATTTAGTAAAATATCGGGCCTCAAGCAAAAACAAAAAAAAAGTCTACTATATTAAGAGTGGGTGCATTAAAAAGTACAAATATTATTTTCTGCCCTGACAAATGACATTAGCGCCACGTGCACACATGAATATAACATGCTGTCAAAAATAATAGAATTTGAGCAGTGTTTAGATAAATGGAAACGTAACAAAATTAAGTTTACTTGGAAAAAATATTGTAATCAAGACATTTGCAACTCCAAAATTAATATACCCACTAACAGTGTTGCATGATCCTCCAGGAAATATGATTAAGCGAATTAAAAATAAACTATTTCAATTTGTATGGGACAATAAACCGGATAAAATAAAAAGAGATACGATCATTCAATCTATTGAAAAGGGTGGTCTAAAACTGTTAGACATAGAAACTTTAACTTTTATAACTTCGATAAGAGCTTTATGGGTGAAAAGGATAAGCGACACAAACAATAAAGGAAAGTGGAAAAATATATATGAAAACAGACTTAATAGATATGGTGGAAACCGTATCTTTGAATGTAACATACAACCAGAAGATATAAAGCACATCAGTGAAGACAACACCTTTTCAATTAACGTTTTGAAAGCTTGGCCACGTATAATTTATTCTAACAAAAAATCAATTGTATCCAAAGAAATAATTTCGCATAACTCAAATTTAAAACATCAAAATAAAACATTATTTTTCAAAAACGATTCGCAGATTTTACAGAAATATTTAGTATAAGAAATTAATATTTCATAAAATATCAATTTATTCTGAACAGCATAAGTTAAGTATGGAATGAAAAATAAAAACAGAACGAATTAACATTCCCTCTAACACTGAAGCCCTAATATCAAAAATACAAAAATGCAAATGTGGTGATTGGCGACGGAATTTTCAGACTAATTGATGCTGCCGGCAGATTTACACCGTTAACATGTACAATAGACTGAAAACTTCGGAATTTTCAATATAAATATATAATGCGATTTCTGGGGACACATAAATTGCGTTATCGTTGTAATTTCGTAAATAGCAGCATGTGCGATTTTTGTTCCATGTATACTGAAAATATAAAACATCTATGTTGGCAATGTACTCCTGTGGAACACTTTTGGTCACAGCTTAGACCGTTTTTAAACAGTAAATACATGAAGTAGGCATATACAGTGAATTTTCACATAACCTCTCTAGGACTTATATAAGGACAACTCGCAGTTGGCACAACAATTTATTTTTTATTAATTAATCATTATATTGGCAAAATTAGTCATTATTAAATGCAAATATAAACATCGTGACATATAATTTGAACAATTTGTTAAACTACATTGTGTATTTGAAGTACAGAATAGCGTTAGAAGAAGAAATAGCCATTAAAAAAGATAAATAGAACATAATATTAAGTGGGGTAGGTTTGACAATTAATATGTTTATAGCACCATATAACAATCAAGTATATTGTTTACACACATATGTAATATAGTAAACATGCTAAGTGTATCTGAATTGTGTACCAGGTATCAACATAGGGGAGGGATATCTTTATTTCCTTTCATTCTACTATATTTTTCTGACTATCTCTCTAAAACAATATCACTCAAAAATACACTATGTAGTTCATGTAATTTCAAATGTTTTGTGCTATGTATGCATGTGGAAAGATATGATTGTGCATGTTGCACGCGAATACAATTAAAAGAAAAAAAAGTTAACTTGTGTGAGTGTCGACGAACAAACAACGTTGCAGTATATATGAGTAGTATAGTGTGGACTCGCCCAGTGTGGAAGGTGAAGATCGAAGATCGTACTCGTTGACCCCGGTGACGGCATAAAAAAATCAAATTTTCCCGCCAAATGTTTTCCCCGCCGAAATTCTTTTGCGCCAAAATTCAAAAAAATAGTTTCATCCCAAAGACAAAAGAAAAATTGTAAGATTCTCCTCAATGTACTTCTGTGTCATATAATTTGGGGGTTTCCTGGTTACAAAGCGAAGTGTGCAACAGTTAGGGACGCGCGCCAGTGTATCGAATAGTTGCGGGTTTATCGTGTACACACAGAATGCTATGGTGCTGTTGTTCATTCGTCCAAAGAAAATGTTGATTATATTGTTTCTGGTGTGTGGAATGAAATGATGGAATGATCCTCATTTTTTTCTCTCCCTCAAGTGGGGTTTTAAACGCGCGACATGTAATTTGGCTAGGGCAGACAGAGGCAGACCGAGTGTAATCGATTGTAGCTAGGCTCTACCTACCTAAAGCTAAATGGCTTGAAATAAATGTTCTGTTATGTCCCTCTACTATATAACACCGTAATTCCACACTCCTCCTCATTCAGTGGAAAGACTTCGAGATGTTCACATGCGATATTTGTTCCAACGAATTTAAAAGGCGAGACAACATGTTGATGCATAAGAAGACCACACATAACCATGACGAAAGCGTAGCCGTATCGGATACCGAATCGGATGAAGGAAGTTCGAGTGAAACCTCTGAGGAGGAGGAGGAGGTTAATTTCTGGAATTTACTCGTGGAAGAGGCGTTCGAACAGTGTCAACCAGAGTTTGAAGATCGGTTGAAAAATATACGCAGAGTTCTGGCGATCAGTCCGATGCCCGTGAGCACGTATATGAACAAATGCAAGACAAATACAGAAAGGCGCTGATGAACAGTTTCTTGAACAAAATGTTATGGTTTAACGCGCTGCGTAAAGAACCCGTCTATACGACTATAAAAAAAAACTGTTTCCGATCTCGAAATGGATGAAGACTTCGATGATGAGGTAGCCTGGAAGTTCACCACCAGTAAGAGGAAGTACTTGTTCGATCGCATCTTGAAATGTTACGAAGCGCCGGAACTGGAAGAAGACGAACGCATGGATACGGAACACTCACAAAGTGGAGGAGGAGGGACATTCGTTAAGACGCCCGCAATCTCCCTAGTGTACCCAGCGCAGCAGCAAGTGGAAATGGCGAGAAATGAACTGGAAAGAAAGAGTATGAAGAGGGCGGCGTCACCGATGGACAGAGACGCTAAAATATATAAAATTGGATAGAGTTTCGTTGTGAATGTATAAATGGATTATCTGTACACAGCATTGTGTTTTATTTAACTCCTCACCAGAGGGCACCAGAGGGCACCAGAGGGCACCAATGGAGAGTTATGGAGCTGGATACTAAACAGTGTAAATGATATAGATTTTCGTATTAATCAGTAAATGGATTTTCCAGAGCATTGCTCGTTATGCCTCCTCACCCCACCTGACTGTTCCCCATTGACTCTTCATTCTTCCTCACCTACTCCTCACTGTTCCTTAGTGACTCCTCACTGTTCTTCACTGTTCCTTATCGACTCCTCACCCACTCCTTACTGTTCCTTATCGACCCGTGACTGCACGTTCCTCTGAATAGCGACGTCATGACCATTATTGGCACATGTTGATAGTTGATAAATCCGAAAGGATCCGCATGAGCGTATCCGCGTTAAGCCATGATACAGCTTATAGCATTGGTGACCTTGACCTTGACCTATTAATTCGCAACAGGACGTAGCTATCATGTAACTCATTAGAATTGTCCTCGAAGAGCTAACCACTGTGTTTAACCGGTAGCCGTCCATCCACTATTGTCACTCCGTACATGTACCGATTATTTCTCTGCACATGAACATGCTGTTTCTCTGTATATAGACATATTATTTCTCTGCACATGAACATATGTTAGCACTCCCAAATAGCATGATACATAGTATGTACACACATTACAACAAACGTACTTTATTAACTCCACTTTTAAAAGTATAATCACATTCGAAAGATGTATAGGGATTTATTTATGTCTAAATCAGATGTCATGAGCAACTTTGCGACAACTGCCGAGTGTTCATTCTTCATATTAAAACAGTCGCACACAAAACTGCAAAAGACAGCCTGCCACGCCACTGTGTCGGTCACCGATGTGTCGGTCACCGAAAGTTTCGTCGTTAGATCCACGGTCCTCGTAATAAACCAGAAGCAAACACAGTTAAACTCTCCATCATGTATAGCTATTATATAATGTAACCTAAAAACGAAATACTACAAAGAAATCCAAAGTTGTTTTCACAAAGGCAGAACTATGAACTATGGCACATTTACAAGTCGTCTTAACACCGAATGACTGCATAATTGCAGGATATAACCACACTAATGAAAGTCCGTCGCATATTGTCTCAGTCCATGAAATATGAAACGTGACTCCCTCGTGGAAATGATATGATCTACTAATTGATTTTAATGACTGGACACAAATACACCCCCCATTATTGAATGTAAATAACACCTTGCTTTGCTCGTATGAAAAGCGACACTCTCCAATAGCAGCGGCGGGAAAATGTTAATCCACCAGCGGGAATGGGAAATTGCGGGAGATTTAAAGGGAGGGAAATAAGTTTGGCGGGAATTTCGGTGCGTTTCTGATTAAACGACGTACACGACAAAACCGTAGCTATTCGATATGCTGGCACGCGTTCCTAACTGTGGCACACTTCGCATTTTAAACGGGAAACCCAAAAATTATATAACACAGAAGTACAATGAGGATCATTTTACAATTTTTCTTTTGTCTTTGGGGTGAAACTAATTTTTAATATTTTGGCGGAAAACATTTCGGCGGGGGAAAACATTTGGCGGGAAAATTTGAATAAGATGCTTACAAGTTTTCTTTTGTCTTTGGGGTGAAGCTAATTTTTTTTTTAATTTTGGCGGAAAAAATATTTCGGCGGGGAAAACATTTGGCGGGAAAATTTGAACTTTTGATGACGTCACCGGGGTCAACGAGTACGATCTTCGATCTTCACCTTCCACACTGGGCGAGTCCACACTATACTACTTCTATGCTAGAGTCTTCTCAACGACCAGAAGTCTATTTCACCAAAATTGCAAAGTATACTTATCTAGCAAAGTATACTTTGAGGGAGAAATTTTCAATTTAAGGTTAACTTCAGCCATTTTGGCTGTGATAATGGAATACATTCAGTATAATAATTCTGCATACTGTTAATCATCAAATATATGCAGTCGTTAGTTCTATTTGACATAATGCATTTCGGGAAAAATAAATGATTACTCCGTCAAAGTATAGTTTGCTAGATAAGTATACAATGTACGTTGCAATTTTGATTAAATCGGCTACTGGTATACATGTGGGAAATGGGCGCAACATTGGTGTATACAAGTTGTATACCCGAACTGAAACATCACAACTCAGTTACTAGTAACCAGCATGGTACTCGTTAAGGCCATACCAAACAGGCATGTTGCAGCGTTAATCACAGTCATCAACAGGCTGCGATGTGTATTCTTTACATAGCGGTGTACGATGCGTGAAAACAAATACGAGAAAACAATAACATATGAAATGAATGCAATGGGTGTGTCGAAGAACAAAGCATGAACTGCATTTCAGATAACGCTCAGCCTCTACTGATACTCTTTGATAAACTTATCCAGCTATGGAACGCTCTACCAACTATAGTGACTAACGCTCCCGATTTGGTGGCGTTCATATGTCGGATTGCTACACCAATAGTCTAAAGGCTGTGAGACACGTCCTAGTCACAAGTACAAGAACCCACATTTTGTCACAATTTGATGCACCAATGTTTGCTCAATTTGGTTACATTACAAAAATCAAGAGACTCATGATAAACGCGCACACGACTACCAACTCCCCGTGATGTTTTTATTTTCACGATCATTAGCTATGGACGGCTGTCATTTCCATAGCTAAGCATATTTCAGCCTATTTTTGGTGGTGATTGTGTCATTTTTGCATTGGGTTTCGCTGGCGCCATTACTTGGAGGCGTATGTGTCATGGACGGTGAAAATACAGCACAGTACGCGACACAAATGAACACGTGCTAAAAAGCCATACTTTCAATGTATATTCTGTCTGGTAATCGTGTCCGCTGAAATTCATTGGTCGCTTGATTATGTCTTGTAATTTTATGCTAACACTAGTGGAGTTAGTACAGTGTGGCAACTGTAAAATCTCTCCTTCTTCCAGTGATATTATTATTTTCCCGATCCTTGTTGTTCGTTGAGAACGACGGTCATTTCCACTGTTATGCAGATGTTTACATTTTCTCTATTTTTGGTATTTATTGTGCCATGTTTGCATTTGGTTTCGCGTAGGCATGTGCTGGGAGGCGTTTGTGTCATGAACGGTGAAAATACAGTACAGTCCGTGAAACAAGAGCACTTGCAATGTGTATATTTTCTGGTAATCGTGTGTTATGCGATTAGCATGGATCGCTCGACTATCTATATCTTGTAATGTGGAGCTCACATCAGCGAAGTTCAGAGCAGTGTGACGGCTGTAGAAAGTATCGCCGAGCATCTTCCCGTGATGTTATCAGTTTCCAGTAGCCTATTTCACCAACATTGCAAAGTATACTTATCTAGCAAAGTATACTTTGAGGGAGAAATCTTCAATTTCAGTATAAATTTATTAATTTTAATTGTACTGCATTTATTATATTATCACAGCCATTTTGGCTGTGATGATGTAATAAATTCAGTATAATAATTCTTCATACTTTTAATCCTTCAAATATATGCAGTCGTTAGTTCTATATGAAATAATGCATTTCGGGAAAAATAAATGATTAAGTATACTTTGCAACTTTGATGAAATCGACTACTGATCCTTTGTGGATGTTGAGCACGAATGTCATTTCCACAGGTATGCATGATTTTATCAATTTTCCTGTGTATATTTTGTTTGCATTGGATTTCGACTGCGCCAATGCTGAGAGACGATTGTGTCATGAACGGTTACAATACAGCACAGTCCGTGAAACAAATGAACAGGCACAGTAAAAGCGCACTTGCAATGTATACTGTTCCTGCTAGTCGTGTTCGGCGATTATTTTGAATCGCTTGACAATGTCTTGTGATTTCATTACATGTGTTCATTTGTGCTAAAGCCAATACAGATGGGACGATTCATATAACAAAATATGTAAGGTGTGCACAACTGTCGAAATGACAGACGTTCTCAACGACGACAAAGGCTCGGGAACATAATACCAGAAGTGTAAGCTTTGCGTACACATACTTAAAGGGCACATGGGATGCAGTTGAGCTTACTATGCACATTATAGTCCTTGACAATATAACAAGACTGGTGAACACCGCATTCAAATTTCAATATATGTCACAAGTTATACAGGTTTTAATGTCTGTATATTTTATACAAGTCAGTTGTGACATCACAGTACTAAGTGCTTTAAATAATGCAAATTACGATATTTGGTTTTCCATTAAAATCAATATTATAGTGAATAAAATGAGTTTCTTTCGTTTCAATATGTATATCTGTACGCATGATGAAATTATGTAATTAATTGTGACAGAATATTACAAATAAAATTAATGTAAATAAAACAATTTATGCATGGGTCGTCTATGACGTCAAAGTAAGTTCTGCATAATCCAAGCTAATTTAAAATTAAAACCTACATAACTTGTGGTGGAATATTTGCATGCGGTTTTCACCAGTTGTGTTAGTTTGTCAATGAATATACATGTAGTTTAAACACAACTGCAGCCAGAGGCCCTTAAATCCAACTTGTACTGGCACATTGAATGCTGCCAATATAAGCATGCGATTTGCGGCAAAGTGCTTTCGCTGTCATGCTTCATTGTAGCACAATTTGCTGTTTTGTTTATTTAAACAACAGTGGTGTTGTTCCTTGTTGGGTGATCTTATGACACATGCGTTGTACTGTGCCATTCAACGCGAGAAGGACATAATTGAACAAGAACGTGTACATAACAAATTCATTTAATGCAAGTAGGAGAACTATTCAATTAGTAAGTGCCTACATATAAGCACTATTCGCAGTGAATTATTAATTCTCGCTGTCAATAATTATGGAATATTTGTGAAGAATCAGAAAGCACCACTTGTCTCCGCTGCTTCTTCTGTTACTGCTGATGATGATGATGATGATACTTGTAATGGTGATGGTAATGATGACTATGATGATAATGCTGTTGCTGACGATAAATGGGATTAAAGAGAAGATGATTATATAGCGAACGAGTTGCTTGCACGGACGCCGACGGACACGAGTGTATGATTTCCGATATTCAAACATATACGATGGAATATCCTATTTATTACACTTCCACGGCGGATATATATGCAGATTTAGTCTATTTTTAGATTATAAGCAATAAAGTGTGATGTGCGCATGCATAGTCACACAATGACGTGTTTTCCCGCGTTTTGACGTTACGTTGTGTGACGTCAACTGTGACGTCATGTATAATTTTTGAAATCCAAATTAAGAAGCTGTTTCTATGAACCAGATATATTTGAGTGCATGTTTTGAATGTGTTCAATCACATTAACATTCTAGATTAGTCGAGACCCTTTCCAAGTTTTCAAATAACTTTATTTTGACTGTAATACAAATTAAACATGTTGTATGGTAGCTCGTGGATTCCAAGAAAACAGACGCGCAATTACGGGTGTTGTCTTCAGGGTGTATTATTTGTAAGGAGTTGATTACGGGTTTTCTCTGACTGCGAAACCCGTACAAACAACTCGCAAGAGTGTAATAAATGTACATCAATGAGCATTACTTGACATTATCATATTACGAATTATGCATTTAACCATGATGTCCTACATGCTAAAAACCGCACTTTTCAAGGTGTATATATCCAGATCAACCGGCTCTAACCGAGCCTTCTCGTTGTGATTAGCAACCATTATCCGTAGTTTTCACATTTGGAACAATACCAAAACTGAATTGTCCGAAACTACTTTCGTTTATGCAAATTTAAATGTCATAAATGCACATATTCATATCTGTTCAGATACAGGCCCGAGCATTTCTTCAAGAAATCCTCTGTCATAATATCTTCATCATCGGAATTCTTCAGTAGTTTCCGTAATTTCTGGAAGGAAAGGACATTACTAATTGTACATTGGAGGACTTTTGTTTGATATTTCGATTATCTAGTGCTGATCTAACAGAGGTTGTTGTGAAATGTCGGCAAGAAGTAGAATCTAAGGTGTAAAAGTTTATTTACAATGGTATTCATTAAAATGGTTTGTTATGAAATTGGTTTAAAATTTCAATAATTATCGAATTAAGTCACAACTCATGGAAGATATCTTATACATTATAAATTGATCACATCGCATGACAAATAAGTAATAATTGTATAATAATGTTCCAGTCAGTACTTCGAACATTTTCTCTGTGCAAGTGATCCATAATTACATTTAAAAACATCAGCATAACTCGGAAATTCTCTTGATTACAAATTATACTTACAGCAATATCTGGTGACAATGACGCATATTTTGTGTCCTTCAGTGGCGCAAGTTTATGGCACATATCCTATAACAAAACAGGCAGACATTATAGGAATGAATGGCCTTTTTGTGGAATTTATCGGGGTATAAACTTGGAAAAGTCGCGCGAATACTGGACGAAGGCCGAAAGGCCTCGTTCAGTATTCCCGCGACTTTTCCAAGTTTATATCCCCGATAGATTCCACAAAAAGGATAGAATTTCAGAAATACTGGACCGATTTTTATAATTTAACTTTTGTTTTCTTAGTTACATCATTTCCAAGCTATCTAGCTAGGTTTCGGAGTCAATTTCCAAAAACAAAATGTTTTTTGACTCCTCCCACAAGTCCTCTACCACTTTTTCCCCATGTTAAATTCCCATAGTGAAATCAATTTTTCGTAATAAAACGAATATTTGACGAAATAAAAAGAAGGCTCATTCTTAAATTTTCCTTTAATTTAATATTATCGAAAAAAATATTTTTTTTGCATTGTTTATATAGCCGTAAAATTTGGGCAGGTTTCGTGAACCAGACTATAGTATTAAAGTTGTGTATTTACTACTACAAAAATGCATGTGAAATAATATGTATAACGTTATTAAATATGAAGCGTGAGGACAAGTTGTTTATTGAAAACAAATGCGAAATATAAAATACCAACAGGCGACAATTTATGCTTTCCGCAGGGTTAGCCAGAGACAAACTACATATTATCCCGTCAACACAGAGCCCCGTTTCCTGAGCCTTGCCAGTTATTTTTTCACGGCACTAACCTACTATTCTCTATTTATGTAACCCTAATTCCTTGGGTTAACCCATTCCATGCTTTTAGGGTGATGAAAAACAAGAGGGTTATGATGGCCCTAATTCGCTCACCTGACTTCATGAACACCAGAGAATGTGATATTGAGTTCATGTGTTTTAAATAAATTGTGCTATTTTTAGGCGGTCATCTTGGATTAAGCGATTACTCTCATTTTACCAAATCTGAAAATGCTTCACCCAAGGATCTTAACTTACTATGAAGTTTGGCCAGCATCGCCCATGTGGTTTCAGAGAAAAAGACGTTCAAAATCTCGAATAAATGGACCTTTTGGAGGCCATCATGGATGACATAATCATCCAATTCCGACAAATATTGCACCAGAGCAATCGCCTCATCGATACCTTCAATTTTATATATGACATGAGCATATTTGGTCAAAAAATAAAATATGATCCCACGGGCAACGCCCATTTTTGACCCCGCGGTCACCATTTTAACACCTCCGAAAGAGAATTCTACGTCGATCATTCCTACCATGTTTCGTCGAAATCCGGCTGGCGGTTCATGAGAAGAAGATTTGTTTAAGAATTTGTGATATTTTTAGACGGCGGCCATCTTGGATTAGCGACGACCTCCGTTTTAAAAAAGTCTGAAAAGGCTTCACCCATGGACCATAACTGTGAAGTTTTGCCACCATGGGCCAAGCGGTTCGTTTGAAGAAGAATTTTGAAATCTCTAATAAAAGAACGACCTTTTGACCTTTCGGTGGCCATCTTGGATGACATGACCATCCAATTTCGACAAAAAATGTACCAGCACGATCGCCTCTTTGATACCTTCGATTTGATATAGTCATTACCACATTCGGTCAAAAATAAAATTTGACCCCAATTTGACCCCACGGGCCACGCCCGTTTTTGACCCCGGGGTCACCATTTTAACAACTTTGAAAGAGCATTGTACATCGATCATTCCTACCAAGTTTTGTCGAAATCCGGCAGGCGGTTCATGAGAAGAAGATTTTTTAAGAATTTGTGCTATTTTTAGACCGCGGCCACCTTGGATTAGCGACGACCTCCATTTTAACAAATCTGAAAAGGCTTCACCCATGGACCATAACTGTGAAGTTTGGCCACCATGGGCCAAGCGGTTCATGTGAAGAAGAATGTGAAGAAGAATTTTGAAATCTCTAGATAATAAAAAGAACAACATTTTGACATTTCGGCGGCCTTCTTGGATGACATGATCATCCAATTTCGACAAAAAATGCACCAGAGCGATCGCCTCTTTGATACCTTCGATTTGATATAGACATGACCATATTCTATCAAAAATAAATTTTGACCCCAATTTGACCCCACGGGCCACGCCCAATTTTGACCCCGGGGTCACCATTTTAACAAATTTGAAAGAGCATTGTACATCGATCATTCCTACCAAGATTTGTCGAAATCCAATTGGCGGTTCTTGAGAAGAAGGTTTTTGAAGAATTTTTGCTATTTTTAGACGGCGGCCATCTTGGATTACGTGATGACTTCATTTTAACATTTTTGTAATCCCCCTACCTAAGGACCATGACCATATAGGCCCAATGGTTACCGAGGAGAAGACGTTTGAAAATGTTCACGGACGACGACGGAGGACGACGGACACATTGCGGTAACAATAGCTCACATGAGCTTCGCTCAGGTGAGCTAAAAACTAATTATATTTTTATATCAGCAATATGGGCAATCCCTGGGATGAAATTGGTTTACCAACACCAATATGTCCGTACCTGCACGAGTTGTCCTAGTGCGCGCTCCACCATATCGACCGTGCAGGACGTGGATTTTTTCATCAATGTCTTCCTCGCTTTGTTCCACTCCATCGTGGTGCGCATTGTCCTCATCAAGCAGTTTAGAGTGTCGTCTTTCTTTTTCTCTGTTCCGGAATTGCTGTAACAATAATAGAGAGTGATGTTACAGCAACACCTAATCAAAATGTAGTCTATTTAAACCTGACATCCTGGCGACCTCACAGGGTGTCTCGTTTCGTCAGGTACTACTTTAGCTTAGGCCTATGTTACGAGTAATCGTTATGGGCATGTCTTTGTGATAATGAACAGCCATTTTCATTACTACTGTAGAGATAATATCTATTTACAAGATATATTGTGCCTGTCTGAACTGGACACGTTGAATATGTGTATGGTCGGAAGCTACACACACAGCACGTGCATATATTTATGAGCTGACATGCCTGAACCACACAGCTAAACACAATACTCCGCCACGGAAGCGGTGTCGCGTTTGCCCATGCATTGGTAAAACGTGATGCAAACATTTTATATAGCAATTAAATTAAATAATTTATCACACTCTTGCGAGTTATTTGCATGGGTTTCGCTGTGAGAGAAAACCCGTAATAAACTCCTTACAAATAATACACCGTGAAGAGAACACACCGAATAATTCCTAGTATCTAGAGGATGTTCCAGCGTACATTTTGAATAGCGGGAAATATTACACGAGTGTGCGTCGGCTTCCGCGTAAGCATCGTTTAGCGTAGCGTTTTGACGTTACGTTGTGTGACGTCAAATGTGACGTCATGTAAACTTTTTGAAATCTAAATTACGCAGCTGTTTCTATGAACCAGATATATTTCAGTGCATGTTTGGAATGTGTTCAATCACATTAACATTCTAGATTAGTCGAGACCCTTTCCAAATTTTCAGATAACTTTATTTTGACTGTAATACAAATTAAACATTTTGCATGGTAGCGTGGTTTCCAAGAAAACAGGCACGCAATTACGGGTGTTCCCTTCACGGTGTATTATTTGTAAGGAGTTGATTACGGGTTTTCTCTCACAGCGAAACCCGTGCAAATAATTTGCAAGAATGTAATAAAATAGTTTATCCCGTCAACACAGTGCGTATGTGCCGTGAAACACGGTGCCGTGAAACATTTTTGATATCCAGTCAATACTATTTTTGCATTTTACAGCCATTTGTAGGTGTTGACGGGATAAATAGAATAGTAGGTTAGTGCCGTGAATGGGAAAAATATCTGGCGCGGCACGGAAACGGGATGTGCTCGGCAGAGCCTCGTCCATCCCGTTTCCTGAGCCTTGCGAGATATTTGTTCCCATTCACGGCACTAACCCACTATTCTCTATATAATACGATTGAGAAAGAAATACAACCATGGTGAAGTGCGTACTGCAATATACGGTGCAACAAAACAACGCGGGCTTTTGTTAAACAAAGTCAACAACACTTTGGCTAAAAATAAAACATTATGCATGCAACAGTAGTTACAGCTTTATAACAGCACATCTGCAAGGCTCGGATTTGTACGGGAATATTTTGAACGATTATTCAGTAGAGTATAGATCTGTGTGCATGGCCTGGAACCAACTATACTAATTCTTAATATAACTTTGCGAAAATGAACCACTTTGCAACTCCGGTGTGTTAAATGTAGATACAATATGTCTGATATGACACCGTTTGCGGTTACAGAGTCGACCGTTGGTAAGTTGTTCATAGGCAACGCAAATTCTCACAGGAAGTAAAGTTATATTCGTGAAAATACAACGGCAAAATAGAGCCCAGTAGCTGACTATAATACATATTCACCTTGTAGCTGGCATCCCGTCAGTCGGCCCTTTGGACAAGACTGTGACGGTCTTCGGTCTGGGCGGTAAGGTCGGCGGATCAACTACTTGGTCGTCTTCAATCAAGTTGTAACCATCGAGTGATTTCGCACGCCGCTGAAAATGTGCAATGAACAAATACCAGTGAGACAGTGGCTTTATGGCAGTATAATTACACACTTGCAGCTTGATAATGATCTATTAGTATACTTTTTCCCCCGAAATTGCTGAGGAATCACTGACTGATTTGCGTACAATGCGGACCATATTAGTCTATGTCTCTATATGATGGTCGCAATGGCCACAACTGAACGCATCGATCAGGACATACATACAATGTATATTTGTGTTAAGATATGACAAAAATACACACATGTCATTTCTGACCAATGTAAGCCATGACCACCTGGCACACGTATTCAGCATATCAGTAGCTTATATTGCACAGTAGAGGTGAAACAGTGATTATGATTCCTGGTTAATGAACATCTCGTTACTCTAATGCGCAAATTAATAGTTTCTTTATATGTCTAGCGTTAATGTATACATATGCAATGATAATATTAGTGTCTGCATATTGAACGTGAATAAGGCCCACTTGCTGCTTTAAATAACACATTTCATACAAACATTACGAGTATGTTGAAGCGTGCATGAATATGCATATACACTATATACTCCTATATGATACACTCCTATATGATACAAAGGCGACTGGTATTAAATAACAAATACATATCATATCCCGTCATGGTGCATAGTGTTACCTACGCTGAGGCTTGGCAAAACAGTAACAGTGTACTATCAAGCCATTTTGGAAAACACGAATCAAGAAATAAAATGGTCACAACTGACATGAAAACCAACAGATACACTAGAGCAAGTGAGCAGGGAATGATGGATACTCTCAGCCCGGACCGACTAACCAAACCTTAACGCACAATCAAAAATGTTAAGTGTTTGTGTTACGGACGGACGAACAGACGGATGGACGACTTGACGGAAAGACGAACACTATAATATAATGTAAAGAGCTACATGTACCTTCGTAATGCCAACAGAGACAGCAACACAAAAACACAACACATGATACATAGCGTACCAGGACAACAAATAATACAATAACAACGTTTTGCAATGTTGATAATGCACTGTATTACAGTTGTCATAGTGGTATTGTTATCTGCAGATATCTGGAGAATCTGAAGCATCTTATTGAAGAAGATCAATTCTGCTGATCAATTCTGCTGATTAATTAGCAAAGGTTTATGAGTTGGGAGCGTGGAGAGAACACATTACCATTTATAAGGATTGTCATGCTGAAATTGGTGTGCCCGCTATTTCCGCATACATATATTATTATATGTTTATCAATATTGTAGATGTCAGCCATCTCTGATTTTAAAATTATAATTAACTGAACTCTAAATTGTCACATACCATGTAACAATTAGCGAGGAAACCTCATACAATTTATATTTTGACATTATCCGACTACAGAAACTTTGCTCTTTTTTTCACAGTATCCAATATGGCGGATCTTGAATTTGAAGGCCTAGACCAAAATATACGCGTTTCAATGAGTATGGTGTACCGAAAACTACCGAAAACTGTAAAAAGACATCTTAATTTTAGTTTCTGTTCGTCGGGTTACAGAGATATTTCTAAGAGATTTTTATATTTTTCAAAATTGAGTTGGCGGCCATTTTGACAATAGCTCCAATTGTCCCAATTTTAAAATACGTTCTGTTAGTTTAATCAATAATACAAACTGAAGGATAATATTAGTCACAAATTCCATGAAAATGACATGCTAATAGGAACACTCTGCATTGGGCTAAATGAGAACGAATTTAATGAAACGTACTGTTTTGGTGGCCATCTTGAATTTACGAAAAGTAACTTTGAGAAAAATGGTATCAGTATGTTTGTAAACAATTTCTACGTCAAAAATATACTTATTATCAGTATCGCTATAGAAATAGCTTAAATATCAACAATGATATGACCTACAACATATATTCTTGTTTCTTAGGCACCTTTAATTTCCGACATGATTTTTCCTCATTAGTTCGGCATTTTCCGAATCCCTATTTATATAGCTACCAAAATAGTTCATCATCAGACGGCTATCAATGCTGTTATAAATCATATACGGGCATTCATACACCCATGCCATTGAGAAATATTGGGTCAATATTACCTCTAAGTGACCTAAAGAATTACACCTAAAGGTCAAATCTGCAGGGGTACCCACCTCTATCCAACAACTTACATATCACAGAAGTTGATCAGCATGGGTATCCATTTGTAACAAAGAATGTCATCAAAACTTTATTGGAGGCCTTTTATTAGCCTTGGCGGGCCGTCTACAACCGCTTCACTCATTGACTTGAAACTTAATATGCATGTTTACCATCCTCCAAATATTCACTGTGCGCAATACCCATGTTGCCCACATGCCCAAGGTCAAGGTCAACTGTCTTAGAAGTTTGCGTTAAAGTTTTTGTAAACTTTGCGTTAAAGATTTTACGTATGTTATATCTCCTCAACTGCTTCACTACGGGGCGCCATGCAGGACAGGTTAATTATGTGTACAAAACCAATTTTGTCCAGACAAAATTGAGTTTTGTAGCACTAAAAATGACAAAATTCAATTCTGTGTCACAAAATTCAATTCTGTGTCACAAATTTCAATTCTGTCAATTCTGTGTCACAAAATGCAATTCCGTGTCACAAAATTCAATTCTGCATACGTTTCGTATACAAAATTCATTTTTGTAATAAAGGATTCAATTTTGTAAGACAGAATTGAGTTTTGTGAAGAAAATTCAGTTTTGTGGGACAGAATTCATTTTTGTCCACAAAAATTAGTTTGCGTACAATAGTCTATGTCATCTCTACGTTGATAGGTTGAGATCGGTCTTAGTCCATTTTACTAGATGGTGGAGTACACTTGCAGGTTTAAATATTTCAATGCGAAAATATAACCCAATATATCAATATTATACTTCTTTATGGACAGTTATTTTGGTTATATTATGATTACAAATGAGTGGTCACACCATATAAGCATATATACTTTGAAGGAGAAATAAGAAAAATATTCAGAATTTTCCCTCAATTATGTAAACAGGGTCAAACATAAAGTAGCCGGGTAGACATAGCTAGACCTGAGAGCATGCCCATATATAGAGAATACCAGGCTAGTGTATTTTGATATCAAGTTTATCAGGCAAGGCTAGGAAACGCGTAGGAATTCCGAGGCTTGCCGAGGAATTCCTACCGTTTCCGAGCCGAGCCTGATAAACTTGATATTAAAATACACTAGTCTGGTATTCTATTTATCAGGTAACGTTTTATGCTCGAAAATGACATTAGATGACGTCGTATTCTAACAGTAGATCTAACCTTGTGAAACAAATGGTATTGGATCTGTGTCTATTAGTTGCGAAGTTACGTGTTCGCAACTATGTGTCATTTATTTACAGCATACACCATCTTAGTATCCATGGTATCTACACAAATACTACAAATGATTTCCTCAAATGGCCCAATGCACACATTCTGTTTATAAACACAGACAGCAGTCATAACACAGGTCACAGCGCGTGTATTATTGATTTAACTGGGGCAGATGTACCTTGCGATACACAATAAATGAGGTCTGTACTCGCGGAAGATATACATGTACATGAATTATGTGTACAATTATAACACAAATCAGTTTAAATACGAATGGGTTTGTCAACGTTTGACTGTTTGGAGATAGTTGAAGCAAAATGTCAGAATGAGAAATGAATCATCGGCAGAATGAGAAATGAATCATCGACATTGAATGTGTAGATCGGCGACCGTGACCCATTTCTCCAGTGCAGTTTCTGACCAATGGTAGTCCTTCTTACATGCGTGTGCAGAATTGAATTTTGTGACACAGAATTGAATTTTGTTACACGGAATTGACAGAATTGAATTTTGTGACACAGAATTGAATTTTGTGGCACAAAAGTGAATTTTGTGACACAGAATTGAGTTTTGTGGCAAGTGAATTTTGTGACACAGAATTGAATTTTGTTACACAGAATTGAATTTTGTGGCACAAAAGTGAATTTTGTGAAGTGAATTTTTTGACACAAAACAAAAGTGAATTTTCTGACACAGAATTGAATTTTGTGACACAGAATTGAGTTTTGTGGCACAAAAGTGAATTTTTTGACACAGAATTGAATTTTGTGGCACAAAAATGAATTTTGTGGCACAAAATTGAGACATGTCCCACTTGGCGCCCCGTATTCACTCATTGACTTGAAACTTCATATGCATGTATATATATAATACTCGTATAAATATCACATACACATAATATTGGTACATTGCATATATAAAGAGCAGATCATATTATCTTATACTATTGGTACGGTTGTACATATCCAGGGGCATAGCAAACAATTGTATTGTGTTGGTGCAACATGTATGTTTGGAGCCGATGTATGCAACCAAGTACAATTATTGTGCATATATCTTGTTGATAAATCATCAACATCTTGCTGCTACGTGTAAATTATATATATTGATATCAGGATGTAACAAACTTGAGGTTTACAGTTACCTGCCTCACTGTACATGAGCTCTTCATGTAGCGATGTGGCCATATATAGGTTCTAGACTAGATACACGTAGCCGCCCAGACAATATGGATTGTATTTTACCCAGCCACGGAAAGTAGTTCGGCGTGGGAGTTTACTGGGATATAAACTTTGGACAGAGTCTTGCTACGGGCCAATCAAATGTTAGGGAATCGTGTAAATATTTTTTTTCTGGAATTATAACGCATTGAATTTCTTAATATATGTTATCCCAGTAACAATGCATGGTATGGTGATTTGTATTGTCACGTTTCTGTTCCTGATGACATTGATTGCAATGTAGCAGGTCGGACAAAGCGGATCGGAAAAGCAGGTCACTATTCGTCAATGCGTACGCACGTCAGTCCCTCCATACTTCCACAGTAATCCATTTTTGACAACGTTGCTAAACATATTACTCAAACATATTATACATTTATGTCATCCACCCAACTTCCAGCGACCACTTCCGTAAATCAAACACAGCACAAAACCAAACGGCCACCAATGCCCACATGGCTTCAGCGATAAACTGTTGACTTTTATCGATGGGCTAGGGAAGCAACTCCTCTCGGGATTGTAGTAACGTATAAACAACCTTGTGAAATCCGCCTCAAATCAAATTTTCAGACGAAATATTAATTAGTTAACAGTTTATTTTCACGTTGTAACAAAATAAATACACTAAACTAGTATGTGTTGGTAGAAACACTATGTAGGCTATGTATACATGGTTTACGTTCCTTCCTGAATCCAAACCGTTTGTCAAACATCGAAACGATTCGGTAGGCATACTCAGTACTTAACGTAGTCGATATTCATCGATTATATAGACTAGAGTAGAGACACAAGAGCTCACGAATCATACAAAAATCAATAAGCAAATATATGTTAAGTTTCTACTTAGATCGAAATCCCAGGTAAGTTTGTCGTTAAATTGACGTTAGACGTTATGCGACTCAATTCTGAAACGTCGACTGCTCCAGATGGTGACGTCAGAAAACCAGGATTTCCGACGTAACGTTATTTTGAGCTTAACGTTGGAAATCGCACAGCGGCGCTCATATACACATCGACATACATCGTCATGCTGTGGGTATGGTAACTCCTAGTTTGCGGTAAGAATACTTATTTAATCATATGGGTTATCAGGTAGTACGTTATACTAGTTTGAAGTGAGTGACATAAATGTACAACTGTCAGGCCTCGGTATGAGTTCACCAATATGAAAGTACACGGTAGGTTCATACGGTGGTAACGACATGTACTAGTCTTCTCATAAGAATATCTTTATGTCCTCGTAATATAATGAATTCGTTTCTATGAAGACTTACCGTGGGGTCCATCTTGAAACGGATTTGCACTTCGGAAGACACGTTGGCAGTACACGGGCTGAAATTACAGACGAACTTTAGATAACAACCTGTTGATTTCTCAATAACCATTTTACATGAGTAAAAGATGGATTTATCTGGCTGCGGTGTAAAATGAAAGAAAATGGCAATACAAAATAAAAAGATCAATGATCGCAGAACACGGCTGCCATGACAATGGCTACCAAAAATATACATTGCAAGTGCGATATTACTACGCCTGCTCATTTGTATCAAGGAATCTGCCAGTGATGGCACTGTTAATGGTAAAGATCACTCGTATCGCCGGCCATAGTTTATATATATTTAAAGGCTACATATATATGAATAGCGTAACTTAGATAAATATGAATAGCGTAACTAACAGCTTCTATCTCGAAATTCTAGCAAAATGTCAACTTTTCCATCGAAATTATGTACATATTGCATTGCAGATGAAACACAGTTTATAGCTCAATAAGACGATACAAATGCAAAATTCAATTACGTAATTGTTGTGAAAATATTACAGTGAACGTTGCCATCCGAACTCAATAGGCTAGGATATAAATGATATGCTACCAATGACGGATACTATCAAAGAACACGCATATATACACATATACTAGTATATGATTGATGTCTGGTCCAAAATTGCAAAACCAACTAATGCCACGTCGGCGTATACATCTATACACTGGAGGAACCACGTTATTTACCATGTTTGACCATCGACCTCGTCAAGTTGTCCATCGACTGTGGCTGTCTCTGACTTCTCTAGCCTCGCTGACCGAAGTGTTTGATTCACAGAGAGCCATGTACCGTGCACATCCTCGTCGTGTTCCGCTTTACCTAGTATTATGTAGCCATTTAGGTCCACTTCCAATTTATTTCCCACAGCAGCAGGCGTAGACGCGCTTGTGCGAGTAGTAATCGCAGGTGACATAGATGTCTTGGAACTGTTAGAGTTGTCTGCGTGTTTAGATACATGCGGTGGACTTGCGGCAACTTTGGCACGATTATCTGTGCATGTGCTGCTGTTCTGTTGAACTTGTCTGTTAAGGTTGTTCGAGTTTTCCTGTGTAAGCCCGTCAATGTTTTCTTTTCTAGTACCGTCTGTTGCATGAATACCAATGACTTTATCCTGGTTATTGTGTACTGGAATATTGGTCTTGTTTGCGTTATTGTTTTCAAATGCGTTTCTGTTGGATTCCTGGCTGGATTCTCGTGAATGAGCACTATGTATCACATCGGCTGTTAACTTATCTGTATTTTCTCGGATGTTTACGAAATCCGCACCAGACTGCAAATCAGAAATGCTTTCAGGGGAATAAGGCTTCTCGTTTTTTATTGTCGGCCACGATGGATATTTAACCCGTGTCTGATCATCGTTTGATGTGCATTTTAGGCTATATTTCATTTCAATCAACGACGTCCTAACTCGCTTGGGAATAGTGCTAGATGACATATGTGTAGGGGAATACGTTGCTTGCATCGCCAACGACGATGATACAGACGTCTCTGAAGACGGCAATAAACCGGTGGTTACCGTCGATATTTTAACGTCATTTACACTTGTATTACCTCGCCGTAAAAGCATATTTTCAGCTCTCAGCAGTTCATTGTCTTGTTCCTGACGTCGCATTCTTTCCTCATACTCATTTATTAACCTGTATAGGAACCATAATTATAAACTTGCATGCATCCGACACATGTGTATCTAATTTAATGTGACAGGTGTCTACGTGCGGCCAATACGTATTAGGAAGACCATGACTATTTTCTACAAAAAGGTGTAATATTTAAAGTCGTACATAATCAGGCCATCGCAATGAACATGCAATTGTAATTAAATATTCAAAGACATGCATGTATCTGTATCAAATAAATTAAGTTATGCATGATCAGTTGATTAACATGCAACGTGAATCGCATATTATTGTTCTGCATGCCAATCATGGACACTTGCGGTGTACGGATATCTTAAACGTACATTCCCACTCAGTTGGCACAAAATGTTATTTATATCAGAGACATCATCTGAGATATGTTCTGGCAAAATAAACATTCATTCACCATTATCCCACGCATTGATTGGCATTATTATACATTTTATATCAGACGAAACTTTCCACACTGATATCAGGGGCGATAACCGTATTTCCTTAAAATGTTAACGGACATTACTATTTATATTCTGTATTTGTCTTTTGATGTGCAATTATCATACTTTATAATCTGTCGAAAATATTATTTGTTCAGGTGACGCATTTAATTAGTAAAAATAATTAAAAAAGACCATGCCTCATTTGCATATGAAAATAGCCTGATACCATTTAATTCCTATAAGAACATTCTGTGCCTACTGAGTGGGTATGTACATTTACTAATGAATCCATTCTTACTCGATTCATACCTAACAGTGAATATGTATATTGGTTCGGGATTCACACATGATGTCAAATGATCAGTGTGATAAAGTTATGATATTTCAACGTTTTACTGCCGATGAACATTTGGCTATTAGACACATTAAATCTGAAACGTATTTAAATGTAAGTACTTTTTCATCAATACTGAGCAAAACGTCACCCTCCCCAAATTATTTTTTCATGAAATTCCATCAAATATTAATTTAATTGCGAAAAAAAAGCTATTTTTTTATGGGAATTTAATATGGAGGTGAATGAGATGGGAGTGGAGTAAAAAAAAAACACATTTAAGACAATTTAGACCAAACTTAATTAGATAGCTTGGGAATGATGTAACTAAGAAAACGAAAGTCCACAGATTCCAAAATTGTTTCAAAAATCTATCTTGACCCCTATGTGAAATTCCCATATGAATTTAGTTTTTCGCAATAAATCAATATTTGATGGAATTTCATTAAATAAAACAATCTGGGGAAGGTGAATTGTTTGTTTTTGGTGAAAAAGTAGTAAATATGTTTTTGTATTTAATGTGTTTAAAGGTACATGCCCACTCAGTAGGCACAACGTGTTCTTTATAGGAATTAAATACGTGTATAATTGTGTCACTATTCTATCAGTTCTAAAAATTACTCGACTTGACTTGATGCTAACGTTTAACGGCCGCACTGACTCTATGGATTTGTACGCCGTCTGCATAAAGCAGAAAGAAAGAGAAAACAAAACTTGAAAAAGATAGACACTTGTCTGAATTGTGTGTTGTGGCCCGCCAGTGGCCCTATTGCTGGGTATTATTGTTTGCCGGTCTATTTATGTTGTAGATAATACCACCCTTTTGGTGGCAAATGAGGGACTCGGAAGGCGCGGTCGCTGTTGTCGTGAAGTGAGGTTAGGTGGTGTGAGGAGAGTCTGCCGGTTTCATCGCAGAAGAGACCCATGGGTCCCCTGTCCTCAGGCCCACCCAGAACCCGCCGCCCGCGACGCCGTCATCCCGAGCACGCCCAGAGGAGCGCACCATGTGTCTGGATTCCGCGGCCAAGCATCCATCACCCAGGCGCACACCCACTGTCCACTGTCCACTGTCCACTGTCCACGGCCGGGCTTGTAAACAGACAGTCCGGATCAGGTAGTCTGTTAGACTCCATCCCGGGGACTAGGATGCTTTGGGGGTCCCCTTGTGACATATGTCATATGGACAACGGTGGACCACGCCATGATTTGTGGTCTTGATTATTACCCAAGTTATACGGCTTTTTCTGTGGGTTTGTTGAATGTGTGGGGTGTGGTTCGTTTTTTATGTTTCCCCTTTCTAGGTGATATGGTTTTGTTTCGGGGCTAAATGTTGGGTCTGTGTTGGGGTAGGGTGAGGACTGTCTAAATATTACGAGTACCCGCTATACAGATATAATCTTTTAGTAATATGTATTTTACTGATAGTGACTCGTGGTGGTATCAGGCTATTTTCATATGCAAATGAGGCATGCTATTTTTTTTAATTATTTATATTAATTAAACCTGAAAAAATAATATTTTTGACAGATTATAAAGTATGATCATTGCACATCAAAAAATAAATACAGAGACTAAATAGTAATGTCCGTTAACATTTTAAGGAAACACGGTTATCGCCCCTGGTATCAGTGTGGCAATTTACGTCTGATATAAAATGTACAATAATGCCAAACACTACGTGGGGTAATGGTGAATGAATGTTGAACATACATTCAGGATGATGACCATTTTGGTGCTGGAGATATTGTAGTTAAAGTGCTGAATTTGCAAACTTGTATCCATACAATTGTATTCAAGTCAGTATATGTAGCTGTGACTGGAGAAATGGAGTTTATGCCAATGTGACCAGTGTAACTTCTGATCAAATAGCACCATGATGTAGCTTGCTAGCAATATATATTGCTCGTTAGAAGCATGACGGGTGTTTAATGGCGAACTGTTCAGATCCTGATATGACTGTGTGGATGCACATGCTGATCCGGATCTAACCTGTAGCCTATTTCACCAACATTGCAAAGTATACTTTCTAGCAAAGTATACTTTGAGGGAGTAATCATTTATTTTTCCTGAAATGCATTATTTCATATAGAACTAACAACTGCATATAGTTGATGATTAAAAGTATGCAGAATTACTATACTGAATTTATTACATTATCACAGCCAAAATGGCTGTGATAATGTAATAAATTCAGTACAATAAAAAATAATAAATTTATCCTAAAATTGAAAATTTCTCCCTCAAAGTATACTTTGCTAGAAAAGTATACTTTGCAATGTTGGTGAAATAGGACCCTGATCGCCATAAGCTACATGCATCCAGTCACATCCACCTACAGGGGCGTAGCCAGGGACAAATTTATGATACGCACAAATATCAAATGGTAGAACATTGGGTGAGCACGGCTCACTCGTCGACCTAGCGAAGTGAGGGAGGGTGCTAACGCGTTTTCCTGCATTATTTACGGCACCATTTGTTTGTAATCGACATGTACGTTTGATACAAAATGCGTTCTGTTCCAGACTCGATAGCAATCCCCCCCCCCCCCACCACCCCCAAGATTTTATTTCATATTTCGAAAAATAAGCTTGCTTTTTTTAATTCTTTTATTTGTTCTGGTACGCACGTACGTACGTGCGTATGCCTGGCTACGCCACTGACCTATGTCCATATCATTGAATGGATGAACATACAAACTTATTCTATCACTCGACATACACTATGCACAGATTTATAAAGGTGAAATAAGAAAAATACAACAGGAAAACACGTTGTGTACTGTATAATTCAATAGCATTATACGCCACGTAAATATGAACAAAACCACACGTTTGCGGTTTCAATGTGCATGATCACGTGGTTATAACACCACCAGTGGCTGAATGCGTTCAAAACTCGCCCACTCCAAAGTAAGTATTATTTGATATTGCCATTAATATGAAACGGATTTTGATGAAACGGGTCTTCATGAGCTGCATTTGGTCGTCCAGGGAGTTCGGTAGACACGGAAATCTATTCTTCGCAAAAACGACAGAAGTTTGGGCGAAAATACAGAGACCACCAAATGCAGTTAAAGGTACATGCCCACGCAGCAGGTTACACTGTACTACTACTTTTCATTTTCTGTCGTGCCTTATATGAGCCATTTGTCTACCCACTAACGAGTTATTTTTAATTACGGCGCGTGTTAATTGGTGTTAAATCGCCTTTTATATGCCGCGACCAGAAAGGGTATTTTCCGACCTCGTGCTATTTTTACCAATACGCGTTACGTCACACGGTCAATCATATCACATCTTTGACATGCGCAGTGAAGTATCGGAAGTTGAGAAGAAAAATCTCGGTTCGAGTCCAAATCTAAATCTCCACGTAACTCTTCCCATTTGGTGATCTGGTCGCCAATATTATCGACTCTCTCTCTGTACTGCCGCCTGTCCCTCAGACATTTCGCCTTTATTTTTGCCGACGCCGTTTCATACAATTTCCGTCCTGGACGTTTCGTCATGTTAATATTCTTGTTTACATATTTGGAAGCCTACTGGCGCGCATAGTATACTGCGCATGCGCACCGCAAGCCGTGATGTGAAAGTCGTCGTCCCCGCACATTATCAAAATAGACTGTTACCGCCGCGCGTCGCTAACAGTAAATTGATAATTAATAAATGATTATATTTGTATAGCGGGCACTCGTAATTTTTAGAACTGGTGGAATAGTGACATAATTATACACTTATTTAATTCCTATGAAGAATATTTTGTGCCTACTGCATGGGCATGTACCTTTAACAAGACGCGTTTGATGCGCCATATTTCATCAAAATCCGTTACTTAATAAGGACAATATAAAAGAATACGTACTTTGAATCAGATGGATTCTGGAAGTTTCAGTACTTGTTGTTGTTGTTAGTACCACGTGACCATACACCTTGACAATAATATAACTTGATTGTCAGCCTGTGTTAAAGCACTAATGTACTGAGTCTCAGAAGGTCTGTCTCAGATAGTCAATATGAGATGTCTGGTGTTACTGTATGACCTTCAAATGACCTATACCAAGTAAACGTACCATTTTGTTTATTATATGTATACGTCAAGTAAATCGTGTTTTGTATAATACATATTATGGTAAAATAAGATAAACAAGGAGTATCGTTTGGTAATATAGTATTATAGTATTAGAAAATAGTATTACCAAACTCCCTATCTAGGTTGGATATTACATAGTTTTGTCTAATTCCCTAGATTTGCCGTTTCTGGGAAATAGCTGCACGTGCCTGCGTAATAGTTCCGCGTGCTTATAGAATATTCAAAAACTATTTTCACCCTTAAAAGTCATGACGTCATTTTTTTGTCGAATATTATGTCATAAAAGTATACTCAATTTATATCGGTCAGTCGATGCGCCCCATCCCGAATTCACGTGCATTGTATCACAAGCGCAGAAATGAGTTTATTACAGGTTGAGTAATAAAACAGTTAATTCATGGTCATTCGCGGAACATACACATTGCCCCTCGGGGCTGTGGACGACCCGATGCGCTATATAATAGATAATTGCCCTCATCCTTCGGCCTCGGCAGGCATAATAGTGCCACAGCACCTCCGGGGCAATAGTCTTGACTGTTACGCGAATGATCATGAAATAACTGTATACTGTTCCAGGAAACGCAAGTTGTGAAATGATAGAAGTAGGTTTCCACTCTCAGGGATTCCGCTGGGGAAGATAAAAAATTCGCCACTTCAAAAAAAATAAAACAATTGGCGATAAAAAATTACAATTTTCGAAAACAAAAATTAAAAAAAAAAAGAATTTTCGCCAATTGTAATTTTTTATCGCCAATTGTTTATTTGCCAGCGGAATCCCTGCATGATTCTAGACACTAGCTGAACATGATCATTAGGCTATAAAAATGTGCACTTTGGTTCTCAGGCACGGGGTTTGCGGAATGTGAAGCGGGATTGCGGATTATTTTAATATATTTTTTGTTTGTTTCAGATGTTCGCCTCTGATTTTTTTGCCAGATGCAACCTAAAGAAAATCAGAGACGAACATTCAAACAAACAAAATATGTTCCATAAAGTTACTATAACATCTTTAGACGTGACAAATCACAAGATTTTCGTTTCATCATACATGATTGGATTTGACATATGTAGTGTTTTTTATTGATCATATGGCGAATTTATAGCACACTTTTATTTCACCATGACGATAAAGTGCTCGACGGGCAGGGATTATTCAGACGCGGCGATATCTGAGAACTCAAGTACTTTTGCATGGCATTAATTTAAATACATGAAACAACATTGACTTAATAACAATCGATTGAACGAAAGCTAGCGTTCGTATCATGGACATTATTTACCAAACCCTGTTTTCTGAGGCACAGTGCCTTTAGTGAAACCTGACCAATTGAGTTGACTTCATAACCGCGGTGTGTGCGTCTAAATTATTGTTAGAAACATATACAAGTATTATATAATTAGCTACAGATACAAAACTTGCAGATGTCACGGTACGTTACTCACAAAATTGTACTAAACATATGGAATTAAGATACGAATTAAATACAGAATTCGAGGACGAATTTCAGTTACATATATTTCTATATAATTCATCTGAATGTATAACATATTATATCAGTGATATTAAAGCACACACCTAAACATCTTCCCGTGCCCATACACCAGAACGTCAGTGGAACCTCTCTAAACCGGGCACCCTGTGGACATCCCTGTAGCCCATTTCACCAACATTGCAAAGTATACTTTCCTAGCAAAGTATACTTTGAAGGAGAAATTTTCAATTTTAGGATAAATTTATTAATTTTTATTATACTGAATTTATTACATTATCACAGCCATTTTGGCTGTGATAATGTAATCAATTCAGTATAATAATTCTCAAATATATGCAATCATTAGTTCTGTATGAAATAATGCATTTCGGAAAAATCAATGATTACTCCCTCAAAGTATACTTTGCTAGATAAGTATACTTTGCAATTTTGATGAAATCGGCTACTGGTGTCCTGTTTAGAGGGGTTACATTATATTATCTCAAACCTGGTGAAATAAATTTACTTACTTTTCCTGATAGTTGAGAATTTTGGTGAGGTCGCCCAGACGCACCATTATACAAGACATTTCGTCAATCTTGGAGTCGAGCTGATACACCGGCTTCTTCTTTTCATCAACGCTCAGCAACTCGTCCCCTGGCGACACGCACCTGTGCGATACGGACCATTCTCCTTTTCCCTCAGACGTCTGCTGCACCCCTGACGGACCCTGCTCTGCTGCATATGAGCAGCTTGACTGGACAGTCTGGATACGACCATCTTCGTCCAGTTTTCCCCAGATTTGAAACTCCATTATTACATAACTTATCCACCGACCGATATAGTCTACAGTCCCTATCTTCGATTGATCACGTGTGTAATATATTATATTCCCGCGTAGTTTTTCAATGATATTCACTGCATAGGAGATATTCCGTGTGCTCTGCCTTTACTGTGGTCTAATCCAAACATAATTGTATGTGACGTATGTTTTGTACTTAGTTTACATCCGGTTGTGTAACATATATAAATATAGATATAATGGGCTTGTTTCTATGGAACGCCAAATCTACATAAACCCAAATATATATTGCTAGCAACAAATATTTGGAGCTAGCAATAAATATTTGGAGAGCTCTCGAAATCATTTGGAGAGCTCTCGAAATCAATTAATGATATCTCGAAATCATTTAGAGAGCTCTCGAAATCATTTTTAGCGAGCATTATATAACTTTGATTTGGATATTCGTCGAATCAGTATACATTATCAATGCTGCAAAAACAATATTTATCTTGACAAACATGATTGTTCAAAGTAATTTCACCTTGACCTTGGACATGAAGGCCACATGGGTGTGGTACATGTATGGAATGAAAATATGGATGATGATAAGGAAGTATATGAAGTTTGAAGTCAATCTGACTAACGGTTGCAGAAAACTTTAAGGCAAATCGTACGGATGCAAATGTCTTAGTAATTTGACCTTGACCTTGGAAATGAAGGCGGCATGAGTGTGGTATGGAATGAAAATATGGTTGATGATAAGGAAGAATATGAAGTTTGAGGTCCATCCGACTTTCCGTCTGAGATAATGGGTACCTAAACTCTTTAACGTGGACGGACGGAATTACGAAAACTATATACCCCTAGACATACTGTGTATGCCGGGGGGGGGGTATATCTATAGTTTTGTATACACAGATTAAACTTTATATATTTTACAACAATTACAAACAAGAGCGAGCAGTCATGCATGGAACACGACAGGTGACATATTATGTCATCAGTCCCTTTTTTCCTGTCACAGTCATAGCTCAGGAACTAGACTGGTGACATATGTCATCAGTACATTTTCTCCTGACACAGTCTCCTAAATTTAAAATTCATATCATTTTCCAATTCAAATAGGAATCCTCAGCGATTTGTAACCCGGAGGATATAACAAAAACGTTCTACTTTCACTTTCATTTCAGCTACACATTCAATTTTAATTTATTGAGTAAATGATGCCGACATATTTATTTAAATTAATATCTAATTATTGAAATATACTTTTTTTAATTCATAATACAAATAATCTAGAGATAATTATTATCCTTATTCAAACTCAAGACAACGTTTCCTTTGTGAAGTGTATCGTACTGTATATACTGTGTAACGTCAAGTCGCAAGACTGTCGGCAGCGTATGCGCTAACACACACGACGTGTAATTATCAAAAAATTGCTAGCACCACTTTGGAAAGTTTGGATTTCCGCGCGAACTGTTTTACTAAATTCATTATAGATTAGTTGATTTGTTAAGTAAAATGGATACTGATTAATAATATCGATGGCTCAAGATGATTAAAACAGTATGTAACTGCCAAAAAACAATGTTTCTGCTTTAAATCATCACCATTTCGCTGTCCAATGTCGGATTTTATCGAGCCATTGATCTATGTAAAGTTCAGAATGTAAGCTTCAATTTGATTGGTCATTCAAAGAAAACGTCACAGGGAAATCCCGCCCCCTACTATATCATTGCGCAAAATATCAACATACATAACAAAGAACTCATATTAATACATAACAGTTAATAGTTTATAAAGTATACAAAAACTTTTGCAACTAGATTTGTCAGTAAGCGGGGGCTTACGGAATACCCCCCCCCCCCCCCGCGTCAGCCCTGACCTAGAATGAATTCCACCTCGCATACTATCATTTTCAGATAAAAGACTATGTCAGCACAGATGGAGAGTGCGATGGTGGTCGTAAATAAATGGGGGTCGTAGGTTTGTTGAAGAATGTTGTATGAGTGTCAGAGAAGGGCCGGGTAAAATATCACTGCATTCCGCAAAGGGAAAGAGAAGCTAAAAGGAAATTTACATTGGTTAAGTTTCATTTTTTTTCTAAGTTTATAAGTCCGTGACCTTGAGCCCTGGCATAAATGGGGGTCGTATGTTTGTTGCAGAATGATGTATGAGTGTCAGAGAAGGGGCGGGTAAAATATGAAAGATTTCCGCAAAGGGAAAGAGAAGTTGAAAGGAAATTTACAATTGTTAAGTTTTGTGACGGACGGAAAGACGGAAAGACGGACGGACGGACAAGCTGACTCCAGTATACCCCCCCCCCCCCCCACCACAACTTCGTTGCGGGGGGTATAATAACACACATATAGCACAAAAAAGAAAACAACACATGTATTACGCTGTTGTTGAACTACTTTTTTATGGCGTAGTACCGCGTGTTTTTCTAAAGTTAAACCCGCAAACAGTGACACTGCGACCGCCACTTAACGCATTAGCATATCTGCAATGACTGACAATTTTCATATAGTTACTAAATCCGAGCTAATAGCTCGGATAAAAACATATTGCGATTAATACATACATGTACAACAGTACACACTCCGGCATCAGTTTACGCGCACGAGACGAGAAATGAGCTTTATGTGTTTTGCGACGAATGTAGATCCAGATCAGCATGTACTTCGGTACAGTCTGATCAGGATCTGCAACGTTATACCAAGATACTGCAGTGTGCTATTTGATCAGGAGCTACATTGGTAACAAATACTCCTCCCCCATCCGACACAGATTGATTAACCTAGAAATATTATAGTAACAGGGGCGGCGGATGCGGGGGGGGGGCCTAGGCCCTCCAATAATTTTGTTGGGGGCCTAGCCCTATAAAGATCGGTTGCGACACTACTCTTTATCCATATCAGATAGTATATGATGGTGAGGCGTATCTCCAGCCAGAATTTGAAACTCTCGGTAATAGTTTAGAATACGAGGCCGAGCACGTTCCGGTAAACGTTAGTATAGGAGATAATTTCTCAGGAACAGTAAAGCATATTTGTGATAAAGATCTTGCAAAACGTATAGATAAATTCGTAGAAGATTTGAAAGTCAGGGGAAAAGCTATAAGAGAAGAAGTATAGTTAAGATATGGGTTTACGTAAACCAAACATTTACGTAAAAACCAAATCACCAAGATCGAACAGTGGATATATCAAGTACCGGTTATAGGTTTTAACAGCAGTAAGTACGATATAAACTTAATCAACAAATATCTAGTAGGCGAACTGGCATCAACAACAAAGAAAGTAATGGTCGGAAAACGTGCAAACGCAACAATATTTATATTTACTCCAGAGTTTAGATTTCTTGATGTAATACTTTATCTAGGACCTGGTGTAAGTTACGATAGTTGGATAAAAGCCTACGACTGCAAAGGACAGAAATATTTCTTTCCTTACGAGTGGTTCGATTCTCCAGACAAACTGGATTACCCAGGACTACCGGATATAGAGAATTGGTATTCCAAACTATCTGGGAAAATGTTAATAGATGAAACAGAATTAAGTAAATGTCGTAGAATTTTCGAAGAAAATAATATGAAAACTTTCAGAGATTGGTTGAAATATTACAACGATTTAGATGTATCACCATTCCTAGAAGCGGTGGGAAATATGTGTGAATTTTATAAACACAGAGGTGTCGATATTTTCAAAGATGCGGTAACACTACCTGGAGTAGCTATACAATATGTATTGAGAGGAACCTAAAGAACAAAAGTAGACTTATACCGGAGGATGCTCTATGCACCTAAGAAAGAAACATAAAATGATAAGACGCTCTAGTGGTGGTCCATCAAAAGTATTTACACGATATGCAGAAGCCGGTGTTTCAAAGATTAGAACCACACCTGTGCAAAGTGTGGGTAAAACATGTCAGGCTGTTTTGGGGTACGATGCAAACGCGTTATATTTATCTACGTTAAATAAAGAGATGCCGTGTGGGAGAGAAACTATACACCATATAGATACCCCACATAACCCTAAATTTATTAAAAAGTTTTGTAAAAGAGTTTTATCTGGAGACTGGTTTGGGTTTGCGGAGGTGGATATAGAAGTTCCACACAACTTAAAATATAGGTTTTCTGAAATGTCCCCAATACTTATAAACAGAGAAGTAGAGGTTGATGAAGTTCCCTCACACATGTTAAAATATTTAAAAGATACTGGCCGAACAAGAGGAGATGTAAAACAAATTGGTGGGATCTATGACCGCCACTAAAGTACTGCTGTACGCGCCACTGTTGAAATGGTATTTAAAACACGGCCTAGAAATAACGGGAGTTCATCGTGTTATAGACTATATTAGTGGTAAATCCTTCGAATGGTTCGCGAAAGAAGTTACAGCCGCAAGACGAACGGGGTATGTAGAACCAAATAAGAAACCCGTAGCCGACATAATGAAATTATTAGGAAACTCGTGTTGTGGGAAAATGATAAGAGGCAACGGAGAGACATTTAAATACGACATATACACAAGACGAAACATGTGTTGACAAAGCATTAAGATCTGCATTCTTTGACGATTTGGAAGAAATAGGAGATGCGTACGAAATATCTTCCCGAAAACCCCGGTGTGCAGTAAAGAGACCCTTCCACTGCGGAATAGCGGTTTATCAACTAGCTAAATTGAGAATGTTGGAATTTTACTACGAATTTCTAGACAAATACGTAAAAAGAGAAGACTTTGAATTAATACAGATGGACACGGATAGTATGTATATAGGAGTTAGTGGAAAAACGATAGAGGAATTGATTAGACCTAACTTACTAGACGAGTTTGAAAAAGAAAAAAAGAAATGGTTGGCTTGGGATAAATGGAGCGAAAGAGAGCCAGGACTTTTCAAAATGGAATTTAGCGGAGATAGGGCGATAGCGTTATCTCGTAAGTGTTATTTCGTAGAAAAAGTTAATTCCACTAATTTTGATAATTCTAAAGAATTAATTAATAAAAACTCTGCGAAAGGAATGTCCAAGAGAACTAACAATTTAAATTGGGATAAATATAAACGAGTACTAAGTGAAACTACAGAAGATGGAAAACACATTATAGATGTAGCACAAAATAGAGGATTTAAAATGAAAGACGGTGTTATGAAAACGTACTGTCAACAAAAATTAGGATTCTCGGCGTACTACGATAAAAGACGCGTGTTACCAGACGGAATACATACAGAAACTCTCTACTGATTTAATTAATTTTAAGAAAATTAGAAATCATCTTACAATTTATTAATCTAAATACTCTGACGATCCGGGGGTAGCTGGGTGTCAGAAGGCACCGTGAGAAGTTCTTCGCGAACAAACCCGCGAGATGGACCATCAGCCAAATAGTAGAGCACGGGCTCATAGGGCTTTTTAATAGATCTATCCAGATGATATACATTGAGAGACCACACGGGATCAGTCGCGCGGCGGCTGCCACCTTCGAGCTCTCCCGGTTGATAGAGGTACCGGACGTCAACATCCGATGGAAACCGCTGCTCCTCTAAACCAACGGGTCGCCCGCGCGAGACGGCAGAGGGCTTGCTCGTCACCCTTTTAGACTTGATGGCATCTACGGGCTTCTTGCCGATCAATCTGGTCACCTCTCCGTTCAGTGCGGAGACCACGGCGGGCAGCCTGGCCACCCACTCGGTCGATCGCGTATGAGGGTCTACAAGCTCTTTGGCATATTGATGACCGAACAGCCTCTCAGCCAGGGTTCGATTGAACCGCTCCACGATCCCCTGGTCCCGGTGCATGTTGACGCGACCACGTCTGACAGAAACTTTGTGTTTAGTCAATAGATGAGAGACCGCGCCCATGAACTCGCGGCCGGGATCGACCTGGAGAAGATTCGGCCATTTGAGAGGACTCCTCTTATATATTCGGGAAAGAGCCTCGGCCACCTCCTTAGACTCTTTCGTAGCCAGTGGCTCAGCCCCCTTATAGCGACCGACTCGCTACGTCAACGACTGTCAGTGCGTACTTGTACGTTTTGTGGCCGACGCGATCGTGAGGGAGAAACTGTAGATCTGCTTGGTGAACTTGGTTCGGCACCGGCACGTCGAATTTCGGGCGTGGAATATTGCGCGGCGCGGGCAAATAGATCTGCCAGATGACCTGCTTCTTGAGCCATTCCTTGGTGGCGTTTTCAGAAACCTTGGTCGCCGCCGCGAGGTTCTTGATGGCCGCGAGTCCCTTCCAGTAGCCGCGGGGGCTGTAGTACGTGTTTGCTAGCTTGCGCGCTAGGCGAACCGATAGTTTGGTATCAAGTTTGCGCGTGTTCATGGTATGCGAAGTATTCTAATATATCGGACAATCTCCAACATGCCCTCGCCAGATCGTCCGGTAACTGCGTCGATAATAATAAACCTTTGTTGGAAGTACAATCACGATTGGAGGTTAAGTTCCCGCTCCTGAGCTGGAACTCGGAGGAATATAATTCATCCCTCAACACTGTTGAACACGATTGTGAGGAATCTAACATCCGCTTTGCGAAAAGTGTGGCCGCTTTTTCGTCCTCGCGCCACGTCTCGAGAGAATCTCGGGCCAGACGAATCATTTTCTTTGCACCAGGTAAACGGTGTTTAAGGGCCGTGTAGCCTACATCGATCATAGCGTAATAAAGTTCGTCAACTAACATCGTTCTATATATATATTTATAAAAAAAAAAAAATTAAATAATTATTGCTTATTTCAATCTCGATTGAATATAGTAGCTGACGAGACCCGTCGCAAACATTCCCACGACGATGAATGTGATCTTGCGGTCTTTTTGACCCTCTGATGGTACATAGAAATCTGAAAGCTGGGGCTCGGGATCCAGCGGTGAGAGACTTATCTGCGGATATGCCCGCGCGTACTCGCGGATGGCGTCGTCAACGTTCCGGAAAATTTGTATGGCGTGATTCTCGCGACGAAGATCTTCGTTGAGCCAGTCCAGACGGGCGGTTCGTTTTTTAGACCATGCTTCCTTTGCACTATTGAGTTGTTCTACAGCTAGATCATGACGCTTGCGCTCCTCATCCGCGTTTTCAGTTTCGAGAAGAAATAGTTGCTACCGCTGAAAGCCAATTGCGTTCACCACAGCACCACCTAATAGCATTGCGATCGAAGCCATTATTTCCATATATTAACGGGTATAATTCCAGCTTTAATTAGATAATCTCGGGTGCAAACTGCGGCCGCTACATCTAAGGTCACAAGCCCTACGTCTCTCACAGTAAAGTCCGATTTGAGAGCGGACCCTCCTAAGGCCATCTTTGCTAGTCGAGCATACCCGATACTGAGACCCGATATCACCACGGCGTGATAAAGCGCATTCACTATCATTTTACCATCTTGTTCAGCCATTATAATGATTGCATATAAAAGGGATCGCGATCAATGTTTAAATCGGGCGCATCCAATCGCGATTGGTGTTTCATAACATTCTTCGGAACTTCCTTCAACACTGTTTGTGGGTTGTTTCGAAATGTATTTCATCACACACAGGGTGCCCACAACTGTCAGACCCACACCAACAACCCACGGGATGATTTATATGTAATAGGGGGTAGGAGCTACAGCAATCGGAGATTGCTCTTCCAATTCGTGGATTGGGGGAGAAACAGCTGACAACGGGTGTTTTGTTGTTTCAACAGCAATCTGGGATTGCAACGACCGTTTGGCATCTCGAAGCTCGGCGAGTATTTTATCTTGTTTAGCTTTTCGGATGGCAGCCGCTGCCCGCCCAGCTGCCTGTCTTTTTGGGTTTTTATGTCGTGTAATCGGGTTCAACTCCAATTTCGATTGGGTTGGAGAATCGGGTTCAACTCCAATTTCGATTGGGTTGGAGGTGCAATCGGGGATTGCGTTTCAACGCGGTTGTCAGTGGAGCTAAGTACATTCCAAACTTGTGATAAATTGAGCAGCAGGCTGTTCTAAGAGTGTGTCCTATAAAAGGGTCAGTCTCTAGATCGCGAATCAACCCCGCGGTGTTTGGTATAGGGAGAAGTATACTAACAGCGGTAGCGTACAAAACGCCGATCAAAAAAGAGTTTTTGTCATCTCCGCACCTAACCTAGATTCGTATCGCGCATACATTTTATCAATCTCGACATCTGACATCTTATCCACCTGACAAACTGATAGACGCCTACCGAGATAATGCTCCGATTGTCCCCCAGCAACCAGCGCAGATAGCCGCTCGCGTCGCGCCGCGTTTTCATTCGTATCGGCAGGTGTTGCACTCAAACCAATCGAAATTGGAGTTGAACCCAATTGCTCTTTCGGAGCTGAGGTTTCAGTTCCTCCCAATTCTCGATTGGTGTTGGGCATCAACGGAGTAGAGGTTTCTTCCATTAGCTGATCGAGAAGTTCGTCGCAGTTCATTATTGCCAATTTTCTCAAAATTAATTTTACTATACTGACAAGTCTCATAAGTCTAACATATTGCCAAGCGCACCACCCGATACTTATGATCACCGTTATGCTCGCAACAAAGCTCGCAGCGGAGCAACAAATTGTTAACAATTGATCAGCATTGTTAAGCATTTTATCAGCATTGTTAAGTATGTGTTAAGCATTGTTCAACATTGTTCAGCAATTGCTCAGCATTTATTCAGCATTTGTTAAGCATTGTTCAGCATTTGTTAAGCATTGTTCAACATTGTTCGGCAATTGCTCAGCATTTGCTAATTACTTTTATAATTTTTTAAAATTAATTATAAAATTAATTAATAACTTTATAAGCAGTTGGTTGATCAGTCTTTAGCAGAAGCTTGGCGTGCTTAGTTTCCGAAAGCATCTGTCTAACCTCCAGGCGCTCCTCGCGCGTTGGGATAACGTCGTTCTCTCGAAGACATTCATCGAATGAGTCTCGGTCCTTGCAGTGAAAGAGGGCGACCCATTTCGTTTGCTCGCGCAGATCCTTGAGGACGGCGTTGTACTTTTGAGTGGAGATCCATACGCTTTGCCTCGCATGGCGGCCAGAAAATTTGAGCTCAGAGAGCATGTCCTTCTTTTTGGTCATCGCCGCCTTGGCCGAGCAATCGTCAATCACGTATAGGGTGGGCTCACCCTGGAATCTTTGGTAGAATACACGCAGCCAATCGTGAATCCTGTCGCCGGGGTCAATAACGTATACCTCATGGTCGGTCCATATCCACGGGCGCCGCTGATAAATATCGTTGTGCCGCACAGTGGGACACAGGATCACAATGTGACGAAAGGCATCGCGGTAGGAGCCCTCGAGCAAGTCGAGGATGAAAACCGTTTTTTCACATCCTGTCTGCCCACATATTATGGCAGAGTGGGCATCTCCAATCGTGAATTGGTATTGATTTTTAGTATAAAGCTGAGACGTTTCGACCATCTTCGATGTTGAGTTGTGCGTCTGTAATTATATATAAGTACACGTTTAATGCGCCATTTCCATCCGCCTCTTTGGTTATCTGGATCGTCACACCCTCGCTAGCGTTCTCAACTTGGCGTCCGCTACCGTGCATTTGGTCGTCGTCGCTGGCTCGCATGTCTAGCCATAACGCGTATTTGGTAGTCAGGAACTCCGCGAGGGAGACGGCCGAGAGCTGCAGGTCTTTGGCAACCGCGGCAACCTCCGGGGAACGCTTAGAGCCGGAAGCAGACTGCTTTCTGACTTCGTCCCACTGCTGGTGCGCGCGAAGACCCGCGCTGTAGAGTTGATTGGGGACTCACTCGATCGTCACCTCGACCTTTGTGATTTTGGGGTTATATAATTTGTCAGTTTTTCTAGCCCCGAGCGCGAACCGACCCTCCTCGAACAGCATCAGTATACCTTCCATCGAGCGGGCGGGTACGTTGACATTAATATTCCACAATGTGTCACTTTTGTCTTTCGTCATCTTGCGGTGGCGAAGAACTCGGTCGTAAAGTATGGTAACGCGCCCGGCATACTGGGATCTGATCAATCGCGCGAGTTCGGGCATCGTGACCATGTCGTACTCCAGCGACACATTGTCGATCGTATACTTCGATGCCATGTCGGTGGCTATGAGAGCTCGGCCGTAGTCGTTGAACGTTAGTTCGTACTCGAGGCGGTCCGCCAAAGCACTCTGATAGTATGGCATGTGACTCTCCAGCAACTCGAAGTCGAGCGGGATGTAGAAGAGGTTGCCGTAAGCGGCCGCGATCGCGTTGTCACTCGCGTTGTTATCTGCCTTATTACCAGCCCCGATTCTAACTTTGGTTACGTTCTTATTTTTGCTGGTGTCAATACCCTGATAGACCGCGTTTTCGCGCTCTTGCGCCGTCTTCCACAGGTCCTGATAACAATGGTAGACGTCGCTGTCATCGATCGACATCACCTCATTACCAGAAATCTTTATCATGGTCTTCTTGACGATGGCGCGACCCAGGTTCTGAACGACGGTTCGTTTCACGTCTATCGACGTCTAGTCGAGTAGGCACTCCTATGTGTTCCATAGTGAACCTAGACATTCTGTTTCCTATAAACTTTTATTGTTGTTTCATCTTTATATAGTTCCCTAGAACAAATTCAGCTTTGTCGCCCAAATGGCAACTTTGGGCAACTCTTGCAATTTGTATAAATCCAAGATGGCCGCCAGTCGCCATTTTCAAAATTTTACGACAAAACTAATTGTCATATAATGATGTATAATACCATTTGTTATTTGTTTTAGAGTGTCTATAATCGTTTTACGATGCTATATTTACGTGTTAAGGCTAATGGAATGTTTGTTCTAACTTTTCTACATCCAAGATGGCGACCAAAATACTATTTTTGTCACTATTTTAACAACAAAACTGAATTAAATACTTGAAATAAGCGAGAATTCATAGTCGCACAAAATTGTTGACACTTGAGATATGATTTGAGAATAATTCTCCTAAATTCACGACACTGCTGTTGTGACGTTCATAATAGGGGTACGTGTAATGAAAGTATGCATGCCAGTTGCTGAAATTTAGGTACCGTGCCTGGCTAAGTTAAATTTGTTATTTGTGAGTTGTCAAGAGATCAAGAGATCCATGATAATCGATAAACACAATTACCAACCACTGCAAGTGCGGTTTCAATGAACCTGTATATTGGTTTCAACGCCAGTACTATCTCAGTCCACGATACAACCGAATTCCAGAAACATCCAGCAGGCATCATTGACGCTGACAGCAGTCAGTCTTGTATCGGTCGTGTTATGATCCCTCGTCTTATATCCAAGCAGACTAAACCTGCGATGAATACTCTATTAATTCCTCTTTTACACTATACTGATCCTAAAAAGAGCATCCACTGTTGTGGCCATTGTCAAAACTAGTGGGAATAGCTACACTGAGGTAGCTACCAGCCAGGCCAGTCTAACAGCTGTCACCGAAAAAGATGTCACGTGGCTTAGCTGTCTCAGTCTGGTTCCAGACTAACAAACTAGCCAGAGGTAGCGGTGTACTCAAAGGGGCGAGCTCCTACATGTTTGGGCATATGATTGATACCATACCCTCTCACCCAGATACTATTTTCACAACACTTGTGTACATGCAACAGTCACTGGTGGATATGGGGATGAAACACATTCACCTGAGCATGGAAATGCAGCTATTTTCTGTGACCAAACAAATATGAGCCGCGTCGCGAGAAAACCTGTCTTCTGGAGTCTGACGACGTCATAAGATATGACGTCGTGAACTTAGCTGACGTAATTTCAGCCGAGATTTCCAATTATCGACGTTTGTCAGAACGCCGTGTTAGGTTTGTTCCGTTGTGTTAAAGTTATCTACTAACAAAGATATATCTATAATCTGGCAAAAGCGAAACAATCTTCGATCTGTCATGGATCCTGTCTGAGAATGTATTGGATGAACGTTAGACTGCCGTCGTACGATCGAAATCCACCATTTTTATTCGAAACGGGCACATCTTATATTATGTTTTTATTAGCAATAATGGCGTAAGGGTAATTTTGTTTTATTATTTTGCTGCCGATATCACATATAAAAATGTGTGTCTGTTATTGATATGTGTTTTTAGCTCACCTGAGCAAAGCTCATGTGAGCTATTCTTATGGCAAAGTGTCCGTCGTCCGTCGTCCATGAACATTTTCAATCATCTTCTTCTCCCGAACTGCTTAGCCAATGTTGGTGAAACTTTACAGGGATGATATATGGGTGATGCCATTTCAAATTTGTCAAAATGAAGGTCATCGACAATCCAAGATGGCCGCCGTGGAAAAGTAGGTCAAATTCTTAAAAAATCTTCTTCTCACGAACCGCCAGGCCGATTTTGACGAAACGTTGTATGAATGATCGATAGTTAATGCTGATTCAGATTTGAACATATGGTGGCACCTGGGTCAAAAATGGGCGTGGCCCGAGGGGTCAAATATGGGTCAAATTTTATTTTTGACCGAATATGGTCATATAATATATCAAATCGAAGGTATCGACAAGTCGATCACTCTGGAGCATTTTTAGTCTAAATCAGATGATTTTGTCATCCAAGATGGCCACCGAAAGGTAAAAAAGTTGTTCTTTTACTAAAGATTTCAAACGTATTCTTCTTGTGAACTGCTTGGCCGATATTGGCCAAACTTAACTGTAATGGTCTGTGGGTGAAGCCTGTCCATTTTTGTTAAAATGGAGGTCATCACCAAATCCAAGATGTCCGCCGTTGAAAAGTAGGTAAAATTGTCCAAAAAATCTTCTTCTCACAAACCTCCAGGCTGACTTCGACGAAACTTGGTGCGAATGATTGATATTTAACGCTGTTTCAGATGTGTTCATATGGTGGCACCTGGGTCAAAAATGGGCGTGGCCCGAGGGGTCAACTAGGGGTCAAATTATATTTTTGCCCGAATATGGTCATATAATATATCCAATCCAAGGTATCGACGAGACGATCACTCTGGAGCATGTTTTGCCAAAATCAGATGATTACGTCATCCAAGAAGGCCACCGACAGGTCAAAAGGTTGTTCTTTTACTAAAGACTTCTTCTTGTGAACTGCTTGGCCGATATTGACCAAACTTAACTGAAATGGTTTGTTGGTGAAGCCTGTTCATTTTTTTCAAAATGGAGGTCATCAGCAAATCCAAGATGTCCGCCGTTGAAAAGTAGGTCAAATTGTCAAAAAAATCTTCTCACAAACCTCCAGGCTGACTTCGACGAAACTTGGTGCGAATGATTGATAGTTAACGCTGATTCAGATTTGTTCATATGGTGGCCTCTGGGTCAAAAATGGTCATGGCCCGCAATATATGTTATATCAGAAGGTACCAACAAATTGTGTGGAACATTTGAAGTTGTAAGTGAAGAGTCTTTGTGAAATCAAGATGACCACTATGGAGGCTTTTAGGTGAGCGATACAGGCCCATTTGGGCCTCTTGTTTAAGTTCCGTTATTTTGACATATAATATTTTCTTTGACACAGTTTACATATAATTGTCCACATTTAAGTACTATCGACCACCAATTCAGGTGAAAACGCTGTGTAATATACATTTTTTATTTACGGCAGCATATTTGTTGACCGTTGTAGCCGGGCCCCGGTTTCTCGCACAACTATATGTTTCAGATCTGGTTAACTCGACGCGAATTTTCAGTTTATTGCTCAATTATTTATTTATAATATACATGTAATGTATGAAATTAACATTTATCGCAACCTTTACCTGCAAAAACAACAATGCCATGGATGTTACGATGTCTCATCTGTGCATATGGGCCGTCTGATCAGAACATAGGATGTCCGCCATTCAGTCACTAGGGAAACCTTTCTCGATTACCGACATGATATGGGTCGCCGATCGTACATTTATTGCAGATATTGTAAGGTTCGTATTTTTCAGCAGGTGGTCCAAGTACAGCTGTAAGCGGGACGATGTCGTGAACATTCTACATTTCTGTTGTCTGAATATGAAAAGCTTAAATCTGAATGCACACTGACGTGTGAGTCATGTTAATATAAGACATAGATACGATGAGATGATATTTCAAGGCAACACATGTTGGAGACATTAGTATCATGGACCGTGATCTGCACCACTTGAGGATAATGTTTATTTTTTTGCAAAATGACCCCTTTTCTGCATAGTGGAAGTCTCAAACTTAACATGAAACAGTTCATTTCAGTTACTTAGGGGGTTACGTGTTAATCGTCAAAGGTTGTAGCAGCATTGTCAATGAAAAAATAGCAGTATGGACACACTTTTAAAAATCTAATATCATATCCACAGGAATCTTCGGAATTTCAAATTCTTGGTAGAGCAACTGTGCAGTTGGACATAGACATGCAGAGACGGACGGATGGATTGACGCATCCACACATGCACAACGTGTGATTACTGGCATTTAGCTCATTTCATTTATGAAGTATCTCCCCTGTGTATCACAGTCTATTATAGTATACATATCAAGTAAAAAAAATACAAAGTCCTCGGATTTTCATCAAATACAATAGTGTGTATTGTGATAATATAAATAGAAAATTTGCATTATGGAAAGCAAAAAAAAAAAAAAAAAAAAAAAAAAAAAAAAAAAAAAAAAAAAAAAAAAAAAAAAAAAAAAAAAAAAAAAAAAAAAAAAACTTCCTGACACATCATCAGGGCCGTAATCAGGAAGCCAAAAACGAAGGGCAGTGGTCATGCCCCACCCCCCCTCCACCCACACACGGAAAGAAAGTACGAGTATTTATTATAAAATCTAAAACATATTTGCAAATATAGCAGATTCTGATGACACGGCTCGTTACGAGTTGGCTCACATGTGTCTACACGGTTTTGTTGAAACTTCCGAATGAACTCCGGTTCCCACATCTTTTACACACTTACTGGTGTTGTTTCTGTATTAACACAGCTAGTGTGCAAGGTAGGTGCATGAGGATGTGATAAATAAGTTGGATCACGTTTTTGTATGAATACTATCGTCTAGCATTACAGGATCCGGATCCGGATACGGATAACAAAACGTCTGGTCGAATATCAACATGATGAATGGATAAAACTATTTTTGGTTGAAATTAACATGAAAATAAGACACACTTGTCTACACTTAGTTTCACGACCATTACTATTTGAAAAGCATACTAAAGGGTTTGAATAAATGCTGTTTATATCTGAAGTAACCTAATATGTTATGCCTGAAGTAGCTTAAAGGTACATGCCCACTCAGTAGGCACAAAATGTTACTTACATCAGAGATATCATCTGACACATTTTCTGGCAAAATAAACATTCATTCACCGTTATTCCACGTATTTTTTGGCATTAGTATACATTTCATATTAGCCGTAAATTTACACACTGATATCAGGGGCGATAACCGTGTTTCCTTAAAATATTAACGGAAATTACTATTTATTCTCTGTATGCTATTTATTCTATTTATTTTTTGATGTGCAATGATCATACTTGATAATCTGTCGAAAATATAATTTGTTCAGGTGACACATTTAATTAGTATAAATAATTAAAAAATATCATGCCTCATTTGTATATGAAAATAGCCTGATACCACCGCGCGTCACTATCAGTAAAATAAATATTACTAATTGATTATATCTGTATAGCGGGCACTTGTATTTGTATAACTGATGGACTAGTGACACAATTATACACTTCTTTAATTCCTATAAAGAACAGTTTGTGCCTACTGCATGGGCATGTACCTTTACTATTAGTCAGTCTCAACAGCAAATTCAGCGAATTTTAAAATCGAAGTCGCTGTCGGTGCAGCTGAATTTTGTCAATTTTTACAGTAACAGTATATGCGACGTAACCAACGACACGGACATGTCCATTGTGTATGCAATGCTTATTATGACAACTGTGTAGTCTAACTCGAGCCAATATTGAAGCGAATTGTAAATAAATCGGATATTTAATCAGATACAATACCGAATCCACCTAGCGTGGACGCCGCCATTTTGCTTTGAATCACGTCACTGGATTTGTGACACATGGCGAGGGAATGACGTCAAAACATGACGTCACGCACGTTCAAGCAATTACGTTTAGTATGCGGTCTAAATTAAATACATGTATATGATTAGTGCCGTATAACATAAAATAGATTTGGTTTCGCCTCGACAACTGTATAGGGGCTCGCTAAAGCTCGCCCCAATAAAGCTGTATAGGGCTCAACCGAATATATTATTTTTTTATATTCGACGGCACTAACCATGTATTTACTATAGATATTGTAACGTTATTTGACGTGGCTTTTACGACCTGAATAGTGGTGTTGTATAACATATATCTTAATGAATATTGCAGATATCATGATCAAATAAAAAGCATTAAATGCATCATACAAATACCATTGTCATCGTAACCAAATGTTAATTTGACCAAGAATTTCCCGAAGACAGGTTTTCTCGCGACGCGGCTCATATGCTGGTATCAGCCAATGCAGTTCCAGAATGTAGTCCTTAATTCCCGGAGGAATGCATATTATACAGTCATTCAACAGCTGTATTGCAAAGTTAATGAAGGGCTCATCTTTTGAAACGTATATTGCTGCTGCATACCGTGGCCTGACAAGTATATATAACGGTAAGTCCTGGGTGAAACCCATGGGGGTCTTCCGGAACCCAACAGCGGCTCTATTGAGGCGGTTTCTATATACAAGCCCAAAGCCATTGGAGCAGATAGATCAGTATCTGGAAACTGCTCGCCTCCACCTGACTGGTCCTCACTGGGTAGATATAGCTTCCTTTTCCCGACACTCATTGTCCACCAATTTGATCATACAGTGCTTTCATGGAACGCATGCTGACATACATTTTCCTCGCTGGACAAGCACAATATGCACGATATCTTACCCAATACCTTCTGGAGATGCGTTCACTTAATACTGAAACGGAGTCTCAGCTGACCAATTTGGAGAACAGACCGCTATCAAGATAGGAAAGGGTCTCTCAAGGGCATGACTTTATCTCATGAACTTGTTAGTGAGTGGATTGACGACTTCCCATTACCCTACTTGTGTCTGACAATGTTGACAGTACATAGTATGCTGAGACCAGTTCCCACAGACACAGCACAATGAGGAGATGAAGAATCGCCCGTATATTGGAGGCTTTTGTTGAAGCACAGGTGGAGAAATATCCTCATCCACTGAAAGTCCACCGACATATTTTGTACAATCCTGTCACAAGCCAAATTGCCATTGCTGAAGTAAATGTGGCTGCTTCTGTCGATATATTGGACAAGCATTGGACAGCAAATACATCAGCAGTCTCCCATGCGGATTATATGATACTGTATGACATGAGCAAAAAATAGCGCCAGTCATCGACATTGAAACCATTTGTC